>APFE031204040.1:0-22738 GCA_000404065.3 Pinus taeda | reverse complement strand
TCCATGGCAACAAGTGGCATCATCGTAGGATTTTGCAGAAAGACTATGGAAACCAAGGAATTTGTGGTTGTCGAGCCTTATGTTTAACCCCAATTTTGAATAGATACTTTCATTCAAGCAGCTCCAAACAAATTATCCCGGAATTTCAATGTGTAAGGTTGAGTTACCTCCCCGCGTAGCTTTTCCCTTGCAAGCTCTAACGTTTCTTTGCCTTCAATTTTCCTCAGCAATTTCGTGTTCCATTTCAAAAGATACAAATTTCCTCAACAACAACGCTGTGGTGCACATGTCCTTTCACACAGTTGCAACCCCAAAAATAGATATGTCCACACAACTTACAATCACCCAACAGTGCACACACACTGCAAATTTTTCAGTCCTAGCTCTAATACCACATGAATAAGAATCACATAGCAATGTAACCATATGCACAGCAAATTAGCAACAAACATTAAACTGGTGGAAAAGGCAGAGAGCCATCATGTGGTCTCTCATGCTCATGTAATTCACTTTTATTCAAATAATTTAATAATACATTTAAGTAAATGAGTAAGTGGTCTTAAGATAGTGCGTCTATCTTAGACTCACTTGGTTGAGACAATTTCTCAACTTACACACTAATTTAGGAGAGTAGTTTGGAAGAAATCTCTCATCCAAAACTAGAATCCTTGGTTTTGAGGAATTCTCATGATTTTATTTATTTAATTTAATAATTGGATTTATTATTGATTTTTAAGAGAGTGAGTCTAACAAGCCTTTCTTGATGATTGAACACCTTGTTTATGAGTAGATGACCTTGAGTTAAAAAGAGGTTATTTATTATGTTTTATCATTGAGGGAGCTATATTTTAGGTTAGCTTGTGACCTACTTGATTTGTAAACACTTAAAATATTATTTTTAGGGATTTTAGTCTAATTTTTACTTAAATCCACTTGGTTTCCCTCATACAAATAGTGGGAAGTCAATTTAGAAGTATTATTGTCACACAAACTCATTTTTTCTCTTGTTAAAGAGTGTGCACTAGTTCTCTTGTCTCTTGGATGCAATGGATCAGTAAAGGATGGTGAATTGTCTTAGGCGAGATAAAATTGCTTGAAAGATATTCTCCTGGAATGATGAAGTGATGTTATTATGAATTGTACTATTTTTATTGTGAGTATCTTCCTCCATTTTGCAATGTTATAGAATTAGGGCTTCTATGAAGTTTCCATGATATGTTTAATATTTAATGGCTCTAAAATCTTGTTTGCAATATTTGTCACCTAGTGTCCATTAAGGAAATATAAAATAGCATTCCTTGACCTTAAATCTCAGATTAATTGAAAATCGTTAGAGTATGATTAAGGGGCTTCCTCTCTCTTGCTTGCTCGAACCAAGGTCTTCCACCTTTGACCTTGCCCTTTCTTGACTCCATATACCCAAGATTGATAAGGCACTAGCCTTTGTGTGTCAATCTTTTAATATTTTTCCCTTTTTCTTAATTTTTTCTTGCTAAACTAGGGTTAAATTATAGCAAAATCTATATTAAATAGCTTAAATACCTTAAATGTTATATTCCTAGGGTTAGGTCTTGCATCTCTTAAATTGAATAAGGAAAATATATTTTTTATGCATTTTTCAGCAATAATTATAGGGATGACGTCTAGGGTTTTATAGTTGTTTTGTGCATTTTTAGCCATTGAAAAATTTCTTTGACCTTTTCCTTGTTTTCCTTTTAATAGTATATTGTTTATCATCGCTTGTGGGTTATTTTCATTATTGTTTTAAATTTTGTATGTTGTAAATTGCCTTTATTTTAAACCCAAATTTATAATAACAATCACTAAATTAAGGTATCATGTGTTTGGAATTTATTTAAACATCTTCAGGACTTATCTAAGCCCTCTAGACTTAGCCATAGGTTATTTGAACTCACTACCTCATTCAACCCAAAGCTCTTCGTTATTGAACATATTTCTTGGTGTCTAATAATTAATTAATAGGTTCCTTAGAGGGTATTTATCCTAGGATTCCTTAGGTTACTTAATCTCTAAGACCAGCTGGGGGAGCATCCTTGGGACAAATCCATCCACAAAACAGCAAGGGAGCAAAAATTAAGGGGATGGTGGTGGTTGATCACATTGTCTCCCTTAACTTGGAGTGGTCGTTGACCTGATTTGCACTAGGCTACTAAATTTTGTGGTAACAAGCCAAAACCAAGCAATTCTGGCAAAACAAACGAGAAATCCATGCGTGGTTGTCTACTCAAGTTTGGTCTTGGTTGCAATCTAGCCAAGTTTTTTTAATTTTGGGGGATTCCCTTAACATGTCAAGCCTCCCACAAGGAGATGTGTGATAATATTATCTAAATTTTGGGGGATTACCTTACCTTTTCAAGCCTTACACAAAGAGATCTATGATACAACTATTCAAAGGATTGATAAGAAAATTGATAAATGGACTATAAACTAATGAACTTGGATACTAAATTCCAAATCTACGCCAAAATCCTAGCCATTAGACATGCATGATACTACTCCTATTGGGTTTTGTCAATTACCACTTCTCATAATCATATATAATATGATATGATATGTGTGGGTGCATCAAAATGCACACTATCTGTATTGAATTCATTGCTTACTACAGAAAAAATATGTATATGAAGAGAGTTGCCTTTGTTCCGAATAGTGTGAAATCTATGTTATATGTATTTTCATTGTTCAATGAGCCCTTGTAGTTGTGGAAGTTGCCTGATCATTTCCATTAACTAGATAGTTTCAGATTGATAGGCTGGCTAGAAAAAACTCTCATGACTTTTCATCAAGCTAATTCCAGTTGGACAAAGGCTTTGGTTGAGTTAATTTGAACCTGTGTTATCGAGTGAGAGAATGGGGAGGAAAGGGAATCATTCACACAATGCACATGCACTCAGCCCTAGGTAATTTGTGCAAAATGAATCATCCAAGTAATTAATGGAAAAGAAGCATGGAATGTACTCAAAAACCAAATATCCTCTAGATCCCCTTGAAGTAAAGATACCTAGAAAAATCTAAATCTTCAAACTCTCATCGCCACTCTAGCCCATGTAGAGATTACAGGGATGTTTGTTGCAAAGAGTAATTTTAGAATGCATGAGACATTCTAAAGACTAAGCTCTATTGTAAAGGTAACATGCTCAAAACATTCCATTTGGTGGCCACCTGTTATGCTTATAAAGGAAAATCTCTAGTAGAAACCACCTGGCTCTCAGCGAAGCATCTGTTTTGGTGAGGCATCAAAATAGTAACGAATCATTTTTATGCTCAAGCCTGGGAGTGGAAGGCTTAGGCCTTAACCAAATTTAAAAGAATAATTTCCTTGATTTTGGAATGGGTCAAAACCCTTATCCCAAATAATTTGTCCATCAACCTCACCTTTCCAGCTTTGATAGCTTGGTGAAGGGACTTGAGATTGAATTATGCTAAGGCCTTCAAGAAATACATTCCAATTGATGCATATAGATGGTTGTGAGTAAAACACCTCTCTTGGATGCCAATATTAATAAATCTCCTTCCTTTTTCTCGAATTTGTTTGTTAAAATTATTTTGTAGATTTCCTTTTCTTGAATAGTCTGTATGAATAAGCAATCCATGTTTCTATCTTTCTTATCATTCATACAATATTCAAGATCAACCCACATGAGGTTTGAAACATCAACTGAAACAAAATATAGTGCAGCTATGCCTAAAAATATCTATAAAAAGTTATTGAGACTTAAATCAAAATAACAAACTTATCTCTGGAGGCTCATATCTATTTGGAAGCCTTTTCTAGAGTAAAAGAGTTTGAAATGAAGCTATGCCTAAAAATCTCTCTCAAAATTTATGGAGACTTAAATCAAAATAGAAAACTTAGCTTTGCAGGCTTAGATCTATTTGGAAGCTTTTTCTGGAACCAAAAAAGGCATTGCTCACTTGGCCGTTGGCCCTTGGCAACCTAGCTCCAAGCCGTCACTTCAACACTTAGAGAGGTGGCCTAACTAAGATGCCCTTTGTGTGTCAAGAAGGAAACTATAGAGCATTTGTTCTAGTTTTGTGCTTTTGTCATATCATCCTAAGCATAGGTTTCTAAGTTCTACAGTCAGTTTCTCTCTTCCCATATCCTCAAAAACCAACCTTTTAGGAGGTGAAATTCCTTGGGTTGTTGAGTTCAATGAAAAGTAGGAAATGATCAGAAGATAAATTTTCTTCTTAACTTGGAAATATATATATTTAAATAATTTGGCATATTAAACGCTTCAACTAATATGACAGCTAAGTGATATGTGCAAATCTCCAGTTACATATTACAAAAAAGGTTCAAAACTTGCACCAATTGCTCAAGTTTTTGGGTATTTCACCTTGAACCATTCATAGGGGACCCTAAGTTAACTCCTCTATTCACTCAGTTTAGTCTCACATGTCTGAAGGCCAACCCTGACACTCTATAAGTCATTCTGTATGTGAGCCACAAGAGAGGCACCATACTTGGCCTCACTACTCGCCCCTCAAAAAAATAAGTTCCCACAACTACTCTTTCCCATTTCTAAGGTTAAGAAGGCTTCTGAACCCAAATAGGGAAACAATGAGTTGGACCCCATCATCATTGTTCCTAAGTAGACTATTGATGGATGGTGGCCAATACAGGGCCCAGGCATGATCCCTACTGCCGCGTGGCATCGTGCAAGCCAGCTAGTTCTTATCTTAATTATGTGGTACTCACACTTATTTTTGATATACTTATTATTTTGCATGTCTCACGATTTTGGTTATGCCCTTAAATCTTATTAACTGGCTATGTTATTAGCTCATGGAGGCTGCTTTTTGCAGTCCATGTTTTTCTATAAAGTGCATGTAAATTTTGATCAATATAATAGTTAAAAGAAGCATTCCATTCATAAAATAGGGGAAAAACTTGAAATGATCAATTTTTAAATGAAGCATTTTCTTCATTAAAAACAAGGGAAAAAAACCTGAAATGGTTAAAATGTTTCCAAAATTTGCATGGTACAGTGGCACAAATGCAACCATTTGAAATGACACCCACTTGGCATGCTACAAACATGAACAAAAAAAGCAACAATATTCATTTTATATTAACTAATTTTTTTTATCAATGGGCTATACAAAAACCTTTTGCATTCTTCCATTAACAGTAGAGAAATGGAGCAAAAAATGAAACCATAAATTCCCGCACTCAGTTGTTATCGATAAGTCCTCTAAGTCATTACCAGTGGTCTTTGAGGCAACAAAAAGCTTCTTTGGATTACAATCCAATATGCAACATTCGTCATTCACTGAGCCAATCTTGTCGATAGTCTTTGCTTTCTTTCTCGATGGCTGAAGAAATTCGGGAGCTTTCTCTATAATTTCAACCTCGCAGTCATGATGAAAAACAACAATAGAAGTTCTGGAAGAATATAAACGCATGTTTAGGGACATCCCAGATTCAGAGTATGTTGCCTCTCATCCCCCCTCCTCCTCTGAACTAATTTCAAGAATAATGGTCCCAGAACTCATCCCTTATTCGGTGTGTTATCCCAAGTGTCGTTAAATGAGGTATCAAGAATAAGCTTTACTGTTTGAATTTTTTAGTAGGGCCTACCCAAAACCCAACTGCAAGCTTTTGAGTGCTCAAAATTCAGGTAAAACTACATTAAACATGTGAATAATATGGTCCCAAACATCCATAACAAGAAGTTCTTTTGGCTTCTAAACCATGAATTACAGTAGACTTGTAGAAAATATTATTGTTTAAGGGTGAATACAATGTATGCTTCAAAATGGAACAACTAGTTCCCCTATTGGTATATAATATTTAGAGATGCAATTTTACAGTGTAAGCTTGATAGCACGTGAGGGCACACCTTACATACAAATAAACATACATAAATAATGAATACATCAAAATTAAATAAGGGCACACCTTACATACTAAATAATGAATACATCAAAATTAAGTCTAAATACCATATAATTAAGACTGGGATCAACTAGCCTACACAATGTCTTGTAATAATAGGGATCATGCCCATATTGTGTGAATTGTCATGTTTGCCTTTGGAGATTGGTCCCCATCTGTCAATAGTCAGCTTAGGGTCAGTGATGATGGGCTCCCACCCATTATTACCTGTTTAGATTCAAAAGGATTCTTAACCTCAAAAATGGACAAGGCTACTTGTGGGAAAATCTTGTTTGAAGAGACCAAGTATGGTGTCTCCTTTGTGGATCACAAATAGAACAACTAACATAGTGTCAAGGTTGGGCTTCAGACCTATAATATTGAACCAAGTGGGCAGGGAAGTTATCATAGGGTTCCCTATGATCGGTGTATGGTGCACCACCCCAAAACTTGAGCAATTAGCGCAAGTTTTGAACCTTCACTATAATAAGAAAATGGAGATTGCACATATTACAAAGGCGTCATATTAGGTAAATCTTTTACCATGTTTAATTCCTTTAAACAAACACTCATTCCTTCTCTTTCCAAATGAAGAAGAGAATTTCCATTCTAATCATTTGATATATTGCATTGAATTCAACAACTTAAGGAATTTCACCTCCTAAAAGGTTCATTTTCAAGGATACTGGGAAGGGAGAAGCTGACCGTAGAAATTAGAAATCCACTCTCGAGCTAATATGATAGTCACAAAATTAAGACAAATGCTTTGCAGTGTCCTTCTTGACACAGAATAAGCACTTTAGCTGGGCCACCTCAAGTGTTGGAAATGTTAGCTTGGAGCTAGGTTATAAGGGGCCAATGGCCAAGTGAAGAATGCCTTTGTTGGCTCCAAATAAGGCTTGCAAATAAATTTGAGCTTGTAGAGCCAAGTTTTTCTATTTTGATTGAAATCTCCAAAAAACAATTGTAGATATTTTTAAGTATAATTGCATTGTATCTTCTTTCTTTTGATGTTACAAACCTCATTCAATTTGATATTTTGCAGTGGATATGTTTACATGGTTTTTCACGCAGTGAGAGTTTTTTTTAACCAGTTTTACAAACAGGGGATTTTTTTTTTAATACCATTTGCAGTAGGAGACAGAGAAATTGAAGACCTAAAAGGCAGAAAAAATAAAATAAAAAAATAAAAAATAAAAAATAAAATAAATAAAAATAAAAAATAAAATTAATTAATTAATTATTTAATTAAATTTAAAAAAAAAAAAAAAAAAAAATTAAATTAAATAAAATTAAAAAATAAAAAATTAAAATTAAAAAAAATTAAAATTTAAAAAATAAATAAACACAAAAAATAAAAAATAAAAATTAAATAAAATATCATTCTTTTTTTTCAAAACTACAGAGGTGTGGTAAGCACATTAACCATGATTTATATCCAACATTACATGAATGAGAAGGTCAAATATATATTTTTTGCTTGTTATATTCATGATGAGGTTATTTATTGGACAAGGCCATATTAATTGGTACATAGATCAGATGCAAATGGCAACCCAAACTGAAGCTAAAGACTTCAAGATAGAAAACTGGAGTAAGGATACAGTAGAGAAACTATACCAGGCAGGGCTACTGGAGTTTCTTAAAAAGTTCAATGGTCATAATGATAAAATCACATAGGAGTTCATAAAGCATTTTGAACATGGAAAAACCAGAGTTGGTGAACTTTCTATACCGCTGAACCCAACCTTTCTTTCTCAACCATTGGACCTTCCTTTGATAGGATAAGAGTATCACAAGGGTCTACATTTTAAATAGAAGGGATGGACCTTTTTCCTGGAGAAACAAAGGAAGGGGTTCTTTGACAAGACAAGAGGGATTCCAAGAGATTGGCTTAGAGAGCCATGGTTAGAGTTGGTTTTGATTATCCATAAGTACTTCCCTTGTGATAATCAGTATAGTGTGATACACCTTTATCATATCAAATTGCTTCATCATATGAAGGGATATTGTGAAATCAACTTACCCTACTTCTTTTCAAAAATCCTAACCAAAATGATAGAGGATGTCAAGAACAAAACAGAAGCCAAGGAAGCCAATATATATCATCATGGGCTAATCAAAATACTTGTTAAGTATCAAGTAAGAAATAAGGGGTTTCTTTGGAAGCTTTTTTTGGCTAAACGTCATTTTGAAGAACAAACAACACGGAATGAGAAGAAGTTTGAGCATTTGCATGTAACAAGAAGTATCATGCATTCTCCTTTATATCCTAAGATAAGATTGAAGAAGTAACAAGATGATATTATGATTGAAAAAGAGAAATCCTTTCTATCCATTCGGAGAAGGCCTAGAAGAAAATCACAAGAGGAACCAAACAACAAAGAAAAAGATCCAAAAATTGAAATTATTGGAACTGAGCCTCCACAAACATCAAAGAAGATTGATGAGATTATACGGAGATTGGAGGAGGAATTCCAGGAAGAGGTCATAGAGAAAGACTCCTCTTTTGAGGATGCTTGGGTAGGATCCACCTCATCTCACTCATATGCCAAAGAGACCAAGGAAGAATCTAAAGAATTGCATAGTAAAGTATATCTTAGGAAAATAATAGAGATGAAGAGTGAGCTGGAAGACAGCAAGATCATGGAGAGACATTTGAAAAAGGAGAAAAAAATGTATAAAGAGAATAACAGCAACATAATCAAGGAGAACAAGAAATTCAGCAACCAGATTAAAAAGCTTGAGACTCATAATATCCTCATCTCAAAACAAGCCTACAGATGGCTAAAGGAGAAAAAGTTATGGCAATACAAATTTGAGAAATAAAAAGTGAATATTGCCATCTACAAAGAAGAGAAACATGAGGGTATTAACATTCTCCTTCAAGTTGCACAGGAAGAAGCTACAGGACCAGGAACAATAGGGGCATCTTCACTCAGCAGATCCAAACGGAGGAGGCAAGCATGAGGACATTCTTGAATATCAGCAAGGGGGAGATGTTGGCCCCCAATTTTGGTCATCTTTGCCTATCCTAAATCCATTTATTTATCAAAATATTCCATCCAATTTCACCTATATATGCCTCATTTTAGTCCCATTTTTCATATTCAGGTAACTAAATTAAGTTTTTCAATTTTTGGAATTTTTTGTAAAAAATGGGTTTAAAGAGTAAATTTGGACTGCATTAAAAATTCTCGTAATAGCTTCATGGAAGTCATATGTGCAGGACACCTGGGTGAGATCTAAGCACATATTTGAAAAGCTTGGGAACCACTGATGAAGAAACACCTATTGGTTTAGTCAAACTGAGCAAAAACAGGCTCGGTCAAGGCTGGTCAAACTTGCCCTGTCATTAAGGAATTCCTAGTAAAGAGCATATTTATTATTTTGTGGGATTTTTACTGATTTTGTGAACTAAAATTTATGATGTCATCATGTATGGATGGATTGGGATTGATAAGGTTGTTAGAGCCATTATAGCAAAGTTTGTTTGTGATTTTCTTATTTAAACGGAGTTTATGGATCATTCAAAAATGTGTAATTTTGTATTAAGACTATTGGAGAATTTTGAGATAATTTGAAGAATCATTTCTACTGTTCTATTTTTTGTTCATGTTGTGGATGCTTTATTAATTTAGTTGTATTTGAAGAGTTATTCAAGTGTACAAGGCAAGGTTTGAGGGCCCCCATACCAAGCTAAGTACACTTCAGTTAAGTTTTGTATAAATTAGCATAGTTTTGATTCAATATTTCTTGTTTCCGTTTTATGATTCACTTACTTAGATGTGTTATGATTTCTGTATGATTTTTGGATGATTTTAGATTAAAAGCTAATTTGCGTAGGAAAGGACAACCAACGATTTAAGTTAAATTCTCTTTCTAACAAATTATGAATCACAACTAAAAATCATCCTTTTGAATTTCTTGAATTCCAGTTTATGATTTGATGCAATGGTAATGTTGATGGAGTAGAACTGTGAGGAAGGAAAACCAAGTCCTCCAAAGTTAGGAGCATATTCTCTTGCTTTATACACATCACAAACTATTGCTCTTCAGTTTCTCTTCTTGAGGATAGTATTGTGGGGAAGGCAACCAGGACCTCCTAAGTTAAGAGCCTCTTCCTTTGATTATTGCATCTTGAATTAAAGAATTTTTAGTTTATTTAAACTTAGAACCTATTTGTAATATGAATTTCCCTTAACCTTTGAGCTTTTCCTTCCGAAATTTACTTTACCTGAAATCCATATACTTTGGACGTGCTTTCAAGTCTACAAACCTGGATTTACAAGTAAAACACCTACGTTACTTTAATTAGTAAATTGACCTGACAGGTTGTTCGACAATTTCCACCTAATTTGTCTTCCAAAGAAAGATAAAAATTGTCAAGAAGAGTGCCCCTTACACTTGGATTGGGGGAAAACTTTTCATATTAGTGCCAGATAATATTTTGAGGAGATGTGTGAGGGAAGATAAAGTATTTTCTATCCTCTCAACATGCCTTAATGGACCACGTGAGGGCCATTTTTCTGCTAGGAGGACAACCTTCAAGATTTTTTAGGCAGACTACTATTAGACTACCCCACATCAAGGTGCAAAAGGTACATTGGTTGGTGTGATGAGTGCCAAAGGATGGGGAAGCCTACACCAAAGGATGAGATGCCACTCCAACCTCAACTGAATCTTCAACCATTTGATAAGTGGGGCATGGATTTCATTGGACCTATTGACCCCCCATCTAGACAAAATATGTATATTACTATATGAACAAATTACCTAACCAAGTGGGATGGAAAAAAAACAGTCAAAGCAATAACAAAATAAAAAGTGGCAAAGTTCTTAAGGGAGGGCAATTTTTACAAATTTTGGTTTCCTGAAAGAACTAATCATTGACCAAGGAACTCAATTCATTTCCAATATGATAGAGGGGATAATGAAGTAGCATCACATCAAGCATAGGAAGTCCACTACATATCACCCTCAAGAAAATGGGAAAGTGGAAGTGACCAATAGAGCACTAGAAAGCATCTTCTACAAGGTTGTTAGTGGCAACAAGAAGGATTGGGAAGCTAGGCTTGTGGAGGCCACTTGGGCCTACAATACTACATTGGAGAACACCACTGGTTTTACCCCGTTCAAGATGGTTTATGGTAAGAAAGAATTGTTTTCCATTGAATTTGAATATAACACCTTAAGAATGGAAAGACAACTTTATCTAGACATCAAAAGAGCTTAGGAAGAGAGGTTGCAACAACGGAATGCCCTTGATGAACTCAGGTTATAGGATTTTATGCATACTAAAGTGGTCCAATTACTAAAAAAGGATTGGCGTGACAAACACATCTAGGAAAGAACCTTCTAGGAGGGTGACAAAGCCCTCTTATATGACTCCAAATTCAAAGACTTCAAATGGAAACTCATCACTAGATGGCTAGGCCCTTACCTAGTGGAGAGATGCCATGATAATGGCTTTGTTCAGATCCGAACAATTGATGACGAAAAGATACCACTTTTGGTCAATGGTTATAGGTTTTAATTTTACAAGAAGCCCATATCAAAGGCTAAATTTATCAATTCAATAAAAAAATAACTAAATGTGACTAGGAGCCTCAAAGCTCCCAATCCATTTAGCCCCTGATGAAAGAGAAAAAAGAAAAATAAGACAACAAAAACAAATAAAAAAATGAAAAATCCCTAGGTGAAAACCTCTATGAGGGGAGCTATGGGGTAGGTTCTTGGGCTAAAACCTCCATCAGGCAACCAAAAGATCCCGGAAAATAAATAAATAAATAAAATTATTAAATAAATGTATATATATATATATTATATATATATATTCCCAGGTGGAAACCTCCGTTAAGGCACCTGGGGCAGGCCTAGTAAGCTAAAAAACTCCTTTGAGGCACCCTGTAAGATCTTCATGATAACAAAAAATATAATAAAGAAATCGAAAAAAAAAAAAAAAAAAAAAAAAAAAAAAAAAAAAAAAAAAAAAAAAAAAAAAAAAAAACAAGAGAAATGAGGAGAGTGTAAGGAACCTCTACTTTATCTATTCTAACACTACTACAAGTGAAACAGGATCCCAACAATAGTCAAATAATGTCAACACAGTCAAATAAAGTTAGATTCAAAAGTATTTACATTACCTTCAAGACATCTAGTCATCCCTTTGTTCCCATTCCACTCATTTCCTAACCTTTCCCAAGCCTCCCCTATAATTACCTAGTCCCTCTCACTCATTTCTTCCAGTACCTTGAAGTGCTACAAGAAAGTCCGTGTATTGATACAGGAAGTTGATAATCATATAGAAAAGGATCATATTTGAAGTTTTACACTTGAGGACAAGGGAGAGATCCCATGAGAGTCCTAACACTCATCCACTCCATCAGACTTCACTTTTTTCACCTATGTCACACTCAACATCCATCAAACACTTGACCATTCACCTCTCATATTCCCATTTCCATCAAAGGGAGACTCTCTATCCACCACCAACAATTTCACCATGAATTATCGGGATTTTTGGAGACCACACTCAAATAAAATTGTGATCTTCAGGAGTCTAGGTGGCTAGCATAGGAAGACACATTGTCCTGTAGCAGCTTGGATAAACCCTACAGGATCAAACTTGAAGATAATTTTGAAGACCACATAGCTTCAAGAAACTCCAAAAATTGGGTAGGCAGTTAAAGGATTTCTTATAGGCTCCTACATGCCTGTTGATCATCAAGAAATAACAACATCATAACAGTTACAACACATGTGCTCCGGTAACTGATCTGAATTGGATTCTTAAACAATCTTCAAGTTTCCTGAACTCGGTAAAACTCATACCGAAGTTTCAAAGTATTATGGATGTCGAAGCTTATTAGAAATAACCTCTAAACAATGGCAATTTGTGGTCAGCACGGAACAATGAGGACCCTCGGTCAAAGCGCCCAGACCGTTGGCCCATGGCGACTGCGCACTGGCACAAATTGACAAACGAGAGGTCAAATCCAAAAATAGAGCCAGTTTCTGATACGTGATTATTGCTAAAGTGCTAATCACGTATTGCAGGGCGTCTCCCTCAGTGAAGGAAAGCCCCCAAGAACTCGATCATGAGGAAGAGCATAAAACCGTGTGGAAATTACCAATTCCATCAGAAGGCGGGTCCCATACTAAAACCGACAAGATATCGGAAGGGCTTCAAGTGGTAAGTGGGTTCGACCGAGTCCTGCCCGATGCCATACACTGGGTGACACAGGTCCAGTGGATGAGAGAGAAAACCACTCACATCACGCGGGTAAAGTTCATGCTACTTACCCGTCTGATATGGACGGAGACCATAGGATCTAGAGGCTCCAGATCAATGGTGAAGAAATGATCTGATGGATGACCAGATTCAACGAGGAAATAGGATGAGTCATATAAGATTTGAGGTCTGGCATGACTGATGAGTTGGCAAAGGAATAAGTTTCGTGGGCAATCTTGTAGCAACGGAAATAACAACCATACAAAGAGAACTGACACTCAGTTCGTGAGGAAACAAGTGGCCACCCCTCTATCAAGCGTTACACAGTGATGATGACGCAGAGCAAGGGAATTCCAACAGACAAAAGCAGGAGATCCAGAGAGCTGGGAAGCGGAAACAAACAGTCAGGGAGTAGATTGGCTTTAAGCCATGAACAGACAAAGAGAAAGCCATAGAGAGAGGCATAGAAAGAGAAGTGGAAAGCCGAGAGGCAAGAAAGAAGTGAATTGCAGAGAATAGAGAAGTTGAACTGACCTACAGAGGAAAGGCAACATCAAGCAGACAGAGACATAGAGAGTCCAAGAGTCTGTGAACTCCAGAGAAGGCTTGATAGGTTCAAGCAACTCTTCTATGTATACCTGTCAGGTATTGAGTACCAAATTGGACTCATACCACTGAGACCAGTTGAGGTCGAGATTCAATAAGGGGAGTCCGTGTACTCTAGAGACTTGGGGGATCCAAGTACAATCCTATTGATCATTCTTTGTTAAGTGAGACTCAAATTGAGCTCCTTATTGTAAAAACTCTATTTTAAGACACAATAGAAAGGCCACCACTAAAGGCTGGACCAGGATACGTAGCCCAGGAGGATTGGGTGAACTCCTCATTAAATTTGTTGTGTTTTATATGTTTGCTTACTGTGTTCTCTTACTGTTTCAGTGTTTGTGTATTTCGTAATCTTATCGATCCGTTGTATAAAATAACATAGACACACTCTAGCACATAAGTTTGTAATACCTTCATTATTTCTCTGAGGTCATCTACGGGTGATTTCAGATCAAGTGGTATCAGAGCTCTAGGTTGTTAAGGTTAGACAAGCTTGTGCTAGATTTTGTTGTTGAATGCTAACTAGATCAAAGCTTAAATTAGGAGAAGGAGAGTTGGTTGAAACTAACCCGAAAATTGGAAGAGTCTATCCCAAGAAGAAATTGTCAGAAGAAATTCCCCTGGGACCAGACCCCCAATTTATAGATAGTTTCCTGGCCATGAGGTCCATGGTAGAGTAAATGTATAAGGACTTTAGGAAACATAAAGATGAAGATTCATCAGGCTCCAAACAAGATAAAGGAGAAGAAGAATCTCTCCTCCATGACCACTCAAAAGGCAAAGGGAAAGAAGAAAACTTTCTCACACCTCCTAATAGCCCTGAACATAAAAAGAAGACATCTTTGATTAAATTAGATGTTAAATTTGATTTACAAATATATGGTGGAGAGTTGAATGCAGAGAAGTTAGGTAATTGGATCAGACAGATTGATGTTTATTGCAGAGTGCAGAGTATCGACTAAGACAAGAGTAAGATTCAGCTAGCCAGCCTATGCCTTAGAGGCACTGCCTTGGTATGGTGGGAAGGCAGGACACAAGCTAACATGAAGAAACATGGTAAGATTCTTTCTATCTGGAGTGAATTTGTTTCTCCAATCAAAAAGCAGTTCTATCTGCTAGCTTACATGCAGCAAGCCATGATGAGCTGGCAAACTCTTCGCCAATCGAAAGGGCAAAGTGTACAAGATTACAACCAAGAATTTAGGAAAAGAGCTTTGATTCTAGGAATTTCATTAGACTCGCCTGAGATTATATTGAAGTACATAAGTGATCTACACAGCTACATGAGGCACATTATCCTCATGTTTAATCCCACTAGTATAAATGAGGTATCTATTCAAGCTACGCATCTAGAAGCTAGAGGAAAGAATGGGAACCCAGAAGAATGGGAGTCCAGTTAAATTAGTTCCAAACTATTTGAGGAAATAATAATGAGTTAACAGTCAGTTGACGCATTAATGCACTCAACTAGTGCTACTCCAGTTAACTGAAGATTCCCTCATCAGTAACTCATGCATGTCTATTCTAAGAAAGACCCAGTTGAGATAAATTTTCAAGGATAGTGTACTATCAGTTGCATGTTTTTTCTCATGAAGAAAACAAGTGCATCCAGTCAAGGATTTATCTTGAGGATTGCACAGTTTTGGGGAGTTTTCCACATGGTAAGAGAGAATCATCCACAAGGAACAGTGCAAGGAAATAGGAGCTTGGAGGGAAGAGAGGAAGGCTGGAGAGAAGCCTAGATTTCCTATGAGCATCTGTGAGGATTGTACTTAGAGCTGGCCAGCTGTGAGAGCTAAGGCTTTGTATAATTCCTATGTATTTACACCACATATGATAATACAATAGTGTGGGGTTTTTAGCTGAGGCTTTCCCCAAAGTATTTTCATGTGTATTGTGCCATTGATTCTTCTTCTTCTGGTTATATTGTTCAACTCGATCTTTAAGCTTCTACAAATTGATAGTAGAAGTAGATTATAGTATTCTGCTTTGATTTATATTGCATTATCGGGTTAACCTACCAGCAGATTTTCTACATGGTATCAGAGGTAGATTTGTAGATATTTTCTACATGGTATCAGAGTTGTGAATAGTATACTGAGAAGAGAATTCGAAGTTTGAAGTTCAGGGTTGCAGGTGAAAATCGAATTAATATCATACCTCAAGGTTGGCCAATGGTATTTTATGGCTTAAGGCTCGAGTATGCCTTGGAAGGTAGCTCGAATTACATAGCATGGAAAGATAGAATGAAGGTTGTATTAGAAGACAATGGCTTGAAGGAATTCATTGATCAATAAATCCCAAATCCAACTTCAACTAATACACAAGAGTTGGCTAACTGTAAGAAGTGTGTGGCGAAGGCAAGACGGATCATCCTTGAGGGTGTTCGAGACCATATTGTCTCGAGTCTCCATGGGAAAGATACTCCATTTTTAATGTGGAAGACATTGAAGGACCTCTACAAGAACAATAGTGATGAGAGGAAATTGGCGCTCAAGGATAAGCTTCAAAGAATCAAGATGTGTAGAAATTTTATGAATAATATGACACTTATTCAACCGACATTATCCTGATCATACACTATTTCAGAATGCATGCATAATACATAATCTCATCTACGTTGATCATCAATTTAGCAATATTCAGAAACATACACATGCGCACATTGAAGCATCAATCACACATATCAACATAGTATGTACTCGGGGAAAGCATAAAGCTGAAAACCCCACAACTATCTGTATATCATATTGATTGAGATCATGTAACAGTACACAGTACAATACTAGATCCACCTGTTACACACAATACAACATAGATTTGAATCAATCACTGCCTCAAATCACCTCTGCTGCTTGCCTGCCTCCACTACGCAATACCTGCTGAGAATACAACGAGAATGAATCTCCAAACTCGTATTTCCCTTGTGTGACACTACGCAATCCTCATTGGCAAATCAATCCCACTGATTGTGCAAATCACATGCACAACTATAGTCACAACTGGCAATTGTCTTTCCCTTTCACTTATCTCTAACACTTGTCTCCACTGAACTATCCATGCACTAAGTTAACTGATGTATTCTTCAGTTACTTTATGAGTTAATAATTAGTGAATTAATTAATAACTAATTCACACCACTCAACATTAGTCTATTTGCCAGTTAGACTAACTACAACTAATTCACCTAAGTCAAACTGAACACAACTCCATCAACTCTTGATCCAACTCCATAGAACTCAATCACTGAAGTCCTAACTGAAGTCCTCCATGCAATAGCTCAAGTTAACCCATAGGAACCACATATTTCCTTCTGGAAGTTCCATGTGCCACATCCGTAGCTCGAACTGAAGTGCTCCAAGAGAATAAGATAATGTTTAGAGTCCAAATATTATTAAGGGCTAATAATATCTGACTGTTCTATTTTTTAGCCTGGCAGTCTAAAAATATACTCCGCCCATATGTCTAAAAATAGAGGTCCATCTATTTTTCATGACCAATCATCCATAAATTAGTGAATAATTAGTGAATTAATTAATAATCAATTCACATCACTCATCGCTATTGTATTTGTTAGTTAGACTAAATACAACTAGTTCAATTAAGTCAAACTGAACACAACTCCATCAACTCCTCATTCACCTCCACAGAACTTGCAACTCATAGACCATGATCCATATGTCTAAAAATAGACTTTGCGCCAAAAATAGCCCATGGGCACACTTAGTGAAGGCGACTTCTTTCACTAAGTTCCTTCATCTTGTTGCATTTTCAACAATGTTTGTTATCGTAATTGAATTCATTCATGGCCCACACTGTCTCACCAAGTGGACCTACATTGTCAATCATGTAGTTCAAGTAGTGTTTGTCTTATGTTGCTTTCAAGTTGAAAAGAACTTACATCATATCTAATAATTGACCCATAATATTCTCTCGTTATTTTAATACTTTTGTCATACTTTCCTTAGTACTTGTCAACACACTCAAAAAGCTGCAATATTCTCCTAGCCATTCGAATATCAAGATAACAGATTAGATTAGAGCAATACCCAGTATAGTTATTGAATATGGGAATAATTCCATCAATATTAAATTCTATGGATAAGAGAAAATTACCTATTTTGCATGGCTCAAAAGTTCATTAGAGTAATAAGAAACTTCCATTGTAGTAGAAGTTTCTCGTGCAAGATTTGATCCATGATTGCTAGTGTCAATATTGTAGGCTTGTCTTGGTGTTTTCATATATTCTAGCCTCTGCCAACAGTAATGGCCTGAGATACCATAACCAACCTGAGAACATGTTGAAGGGAATGATGTTTGCCTACAAAGTAATGAACTCTAATATGAGGTCAACATTTAGTATTCTCAAGGATGCACTGATGAGAGTGGGCTCATGGTTTGGTAGGATGTATTTGAGAGTTATAATGTTGGAGGATTATGCAATGATTTTGGGCTTGGATTTTACTAGGACAACACAAACATTTCCTTTGTTGGAGAAGGATAAATTTTTTTATCATTAGAGACCATGGAGCTCAAATAGTGCCAATGGTGAAGAGGAGCAGTGTGGGATATCATTCAATGGCATTCACAGTTGTGTTGTATGAGATAGATCCTTAGTTACATAAGTTTGAGAAGTGGACAACCCTATATCGTGGTCAACAAGAAAGGGATCTAGTGGACATGCCTACATGAGAATCTTAAATTGACAGTATGAGTCAATTTGTAGGTTGGGTAGGAGAAGTTGGATCTTCTCCCAATCTTGAGCAACATCAAGAGACTTCAACCAAGTGTCTTCACCAACAGTGTGATGTCAGAGTGAGAGGCTCGAGTGCTTCTTCTAATGAGGATGTTTTTAGTGCATAAGTGGATGATAGATATCCTATGGGTATTGTGGATTATTGCAAATATGTGATGGGGATATATGATTTTCAATTGACTAAGAAATGGCTTGCAAAGCTGGGTTGTTGGAAGACAAAGATTGAAGGAGTGCGAAGATACATGAGGAAAAGACATTCGTTAGATACCTTAGTTGCTTGGAGTCAAGGGAGTGACTTTCAAGTCTTCCTATCTATATAAAATCTTTTGTGTGAGGGATGACTGACTGCCTTAGCGTAAAAGTTCTCCTGCAAGATTTGATCCAAGATTGCTAGTGTCAATATTGTAGCCTTGTCTTGGTGTTTTCATATATTTAAGCCTTTGCCAACAATAATGGTCTAAGTTACCATAACCAACCTATTGAAGGGAATGATGTTTGCCTTATGTTGCTTTTAAGTTGAAAAGAACTTACATCATATCCAATAATTTACCCATAATATTCTCTCACTATTGTAATACTTTTATCATACTTTCCTTAGTACTTGTCAACACAATCAAAAAGCTGCAAAATTCTCTGAGCCATTCGAATATCAAGATATCATATTAGATTAGAGCAATACCCAATATAGTTATTGAATATGGGAATAATGCCATCAATATTAAATTATATGGATAAGAGAAAATTACCTATTTTGCATGGCTCAAAAGTTCATTAGAGTAATCAAGATTAGATTGTCTAAATACTATTGAAGAAACTTCCATTGTAGTAGAAGTTTCTCCTGCAAGATTTGATCTATGATTGCTAGTGTCAATATTGTAGGCTTGTCTTGGTGTTTTCATATAGTCTAGCCTCTGCCAACAGTAATGGTCTGAGTTACCATAACCAGGCGGAGTTGTTTTGTAATGGTCTGAGTATTGTTGCTTAGGCGGAGTTGTTATGTTCTTTTTTATATGTAGCTAGCCATACTGGCCAATACTCTTCATTATGGTTGTGTCATATTTTCCAATCAACTTTAAGATGATTTAGAACATAGAAAAATAGAAAAAATATATATTTTCATGAAAATGAAACTGTAAGAACTGAAATAAAAACTATGAGAAATGGAAATAGAACTGTAAAAAAAATGTGACATAATTGAAATAACTAACCTGAATATATTGTCAAATGTTTTGTGATGGTTTGTCTCCAAGGCTGGTGAATAGTTTGAATGCATAACATGCAACTTCAACGGTGGTTGAACTTCTTTTATATTTTTTTGCACTTGAATTTAATTGGTGGTAAGGATGGACATGGATTGCAATGGCTTCATTTTGAATGTGTGATCTGGATTTAATTGGATGTGATCCAATGGCTCAGAATTTGTTATTTGTTGATCCATGTGCTTTTATATATTTTAATGAGAAATAGAATGGGTTGGGTGTCATTTATTGAACATAGTGGGTTTAAATGTTATTGGGTTGGGTGTCATTTATTGAACACAACGGGTTTAAATGTTATTGGGTTGGGTGTCATTTATTGAACACAATGGGTTTAAATGTTGAACAACATAGTAGTTATGGCTGACATACATTCACTTTTATTATGTCGAGGTATGGATATTTATTTAGACTACATAGCTTTAGTTCTGATGAGTGGGGGTTCAAGTGATTGCTACTTTGTACTTCTAGAATAGACCATTTTGGAAGGATTTATGGTTTTATCTATTTTCTAGTTGGGTCTTAAGTATTAAGATACTATTTATGGATAGTTGTGGGCCTAGTCAATGTTTTGGGAAATTTTGGACATAGATTAAAATATATTTGCACTTAATATTATTTATTTTTGTTTAAATATTGGCTGCATATCTCTCAATTTCCGGTGGTTTGGTGGGACCAATACTATATCAATTACTGGTCCCTACACAACATTAGACACTCTCCCCTAGTTTTATGGAATTTTTAAATATATATTTTAAAATGAAAATTTCTCAAATGTTGTTTTTTATTTTATTTTATTTTAATTAATAATGAGAATAGGTGAATGTTTTACTAATCTTATTTCTTTCCACTTTTCCCCATTTTCCATTTTTCATTTTCTTTCTATTATTATTTTAATTATTATTAAGATTGTAATTAACTTATAAATAATTAATTATTCTTTTTTGAAGAGGCTTACTTCCTTTGAACTTACAAGCCAAAATTAAAATATTATATGTATATTACTATATATATTATTATATTAATTTTTTCTTTAACGAGAACAAAGTTAAACATCTCATTATTCCAATCATTAAATCATCCTAATTAAAAATTATATAAATAAATAAATATTTCTTTTTTATTAAATAAAAAACTAAAGCAATATTAAAAAATCTATTAATTTTTCACCTCCCACTTAGAGATCTCCCCTGATCTTAACCAACATCTTAACTTACCGCTGTGACCATTTTCAACTTTTCCACACTACTAAATCAAATGTGAAAGAGACGAGAAACCTAATACCATCACTTAAAAAGAAAGAAATTAACACCACTACCTTTTAAATAATTAAAAATTTAATCCCCTCTTCTCTCAAATCCTTTTTCATGAAATTATTATATTAAGATCTATAATTATTTATTTATTTTTTTAACATTATTGGTTGCTATATTATATTTCAAAAAACAAAGGAGAAGGTTGTTCCTTTGATATTAAAACTTATAATTTTAACTGCATTTAATAAAATGATTTCCTTTGTTGAATTGAAGCTTTTGTGATTCATATTAAGTTTATGAGAGATTTTTCGGCGTAAATTACAAGATAATTCATTTGTCGACGCGTTTCGAATCAACTAGTGTGGTTCATCGTCAGGACAAGTTGAATGAGCAGATGAGGCTTTGCATGTTAAATAGATAGACTAAAAACTCCAACGGCCGTGGTTCATCGTCAGGACAAGTTGAATGAGCAAATGAGGCTTTGCATGTTAAATAGATAGAGCAAAAACTCCAACAGCCGTATTCCTTGACCAGGTAACGGCTATATTGACAATGGCTAGATTTGACCAGTTAGTTAGGACAAGATTAGGGGTATAACCATTATTTAAATTAAAAAAGTAACTTTGGTTAATTAAATTCTTATTAAAACAAAAGTAAATGGATCCTTTTTATCCACTTAAATTATAAATATATATTTAAAAATAAATTATTTTAACCTTAAATTAATATTAGTTATATAAAATTATTAATATATTAAATATGATGATGATGGTGGTTAACGTCCACTGAGACCAAAAAATGATCTATCGGACCTAAAAAGACAAATTATTTATTTTGATTTAAGATTTTATTCCTATGCTCAAAAAGCTTGGAGAGAAGCCTCCCGAGTTCACTATAATTTTGGCATTGTAAAAGGCTAGGAAGGTCAGTGTTGTAACAAAGGTTGTGAAATTGAGATCTAATGTGTTTGTATGCAGGGCACTCTAAGAGGAAGTGGTTTTCATCCTCGATGCTCCTATTCTCACAAATATGGCAGATCCTTTCCATCCATGGCGTTTTAGGAACTGCCCAGCGGCCAGTTTCACTATGGAGCTCATGAGAATTCGTTCTAATCTTTGCTATATTAATTTTCTTCTTTGAGCTAGTTAGAATAGAGAGATACTTTTGATCTTCAAGGGTGGGGTTGATGACCTTCTTATAATAACTTAATTTTCTTTTAGACGCTAAATCTTTCTCACACTACAATTTGTCTTTGAACTTAGAAGTAACAATATCTTTAATGTTATTTATGTTTTGCAAAGCATCATTCTCATTGATCTCCCAATAGTTTAGCCAGGCCCTTGTGTCCTTATGCCATCCTCGGTTAAGCCTTAGGTGGTTTTGGCTGGAATTTAAAGCTAGCTTAGGAAGTCTATGATTGTCTATGTTACTGAGCTTGTGCTTGTACAACAAAAACCTGAGCATAGCTAGGCTCTCAATATGAGAAAGACCTGCTTCTATAAGGAGAATAGGATAGGGTGTATTAATTTTAATTTTTAGGTTATAAGTTATAAAACGCTTCTGGATTTGCTCAATCTTCCTCCATGATTCTTTGGAGATGCTGCAACCCCAAACTTCACAGCCATATAAGATAACAGGAGTGACTAAAGTTTCAAAGAGGAACTTCTTTTTATCCCACATTACGAGGTTTGCTGTTTTACAGTTATTTTCAAGACCAAAATAACCTTT
>APFE031204030.1:0-37660 GCA_000404065.3 Pinus taeda | reverse complement strand
AAAATAGATCTGTTAGTGTATAATAGATTGAGGCTCTAATAATTGGAATCAGGTTCTTACAAGAAATAAATAAGAAAAGAAAGCTTAAATATAGAAAACATCTGCATCACCTTAATTTCCAGCTTGACAAGAAGAGCCAAACCATTACCTTGTTGCAGAAAGCAAGATATGAATTGTCTCTTTTCGTCCAAAGCAAAGAGAACAACAAACCAAAGTTTGCAAGCGAGTAGGAAACGAAAAACATTGGTTAGAAGGCATAAGAGACCTTTGTAACGGAAAACATGTTGGAAAGGCTGAGGAGACAAAGCATGAATTCAAACAAAACATGAGTTGTTTCTCTTCTATTGATCACACAAAACATGATGATTACAATGAACCCGATGAAGGGTATTTAAACCTTTTCCAACTAGCTAATTGCCTAAAATATCTTGACATGCAACCACATGCAATCACACACTCAAAGTCATCTATCACTTAACTCGACTTGACTCAACACTCAATCACTCAGTTAACTGACTCTCTATGTTTAGCCAACTCCTCATGCAGGAGTATTATCTTGTTTTAATACTCCCCCTTAATTACGATTACTAAACTAAAACATGACTCATGACAACTCAAACACCCCTGCTGGTCTATGTCTTAGCTAGGCTTACGACACGCAAGTTTCTTCTATGAAACTCAAACACATCTTGTGTTAATGACTTAGTAAATATATCGACCAATTGATCACTAGATTTACAAGGCTTTAAGTGAACTTCTCCATTGCTCACAAGTTCTCTAATAAAGTGATATCTAGTATCAATATGCTTGCTCTTATGATGAAACACACTATTCTTGGATAGTGAAATCGTTGAGGTGTTGTCACAATATATTGTTGTTGATCCTTGTTGTTTATGCTTGAGTCCTTCAAGTACTCTTCTTAACCACACTGCTTGACATGTTGTTGATGTTGCTGCTACATATTCTGCTTTTTCTAATGAAAGTGTCACAATGGGCTGCTGCTTAGATGCCCCTAAAATCACACCTGAACCAAGGTGGAAAAGAAAAACAGAAGTTCTCTTCCCGTCGTCCAAAATTCCTGCAAAATCAATATCTATGTATCCAATCAAATCCTTCTTTTCTATGCTTGCATACATAATGCCACAATCTCTAATTCCTGCTATGTATCTCAGAATTGTTTTTCCTACACTCCAATGTGTGTCTTTTGGAGTCTCCATAAATATGGAAATCAGACTCACTGCTTGCATGATATCTAGTCTTGTAGCTGTGAGATACATGAGGCTACCAACCAATCTTTTGAATAAAGTTGGATTGACATCTGATCCTTCATCATCCTTGCTTAACTTTGTACCTGTTACAACTGGTGTAGGGACACGTTTCAATTTTCCATCTTGAATCTTTTCAATAAATATTTGGAATATTTATTTTGGCAAATAAAAATTCCTTTTTCAGATTGCTCAACTTCTATGCCAAGAAAATATTTCATGAGACCAAGATCTGTCATCTCAAATTCTTTCATCATGGCTGATTTAAATTCATCTATGTCAAAATCACCTGAAAAATCATGTCATCAACATATAAGCAAACAATAAAAATCTGTCCATGCTCATTTATCTTTGTGTATAATGTAGGCTCAATGTTGCTTCTGCAAAATCCATTCTTAATCATGTAGTTGTCGATTCTACTATACCAAGCTCTAGGCACTTGCTTCAGTCCATAGAGTGCTTTCTTCAACCTGTAAACTTTCTCTTCATTACTCTCAACTTCATATCCTAGAGGTTGTTGCACATAAATTTTTTCTTCTAGAATTCCATTCAAGAAGGTTGATTTCACATCCATATGATATACTTTCCACTTGTTCTGAGCTATTGTGGCTAGAAATGCTTTTATAGTACCTAATCTGGCTACCGGAGCAAATGTTTCTCCAAAGTCTATTCCCGGTTTCTGCGAGAATCATTTTTCTACAAGTCTTACTTTAAATCTGTCAATTTCACATTTTTCATTCAACTTTGTCTTGTGCACCCACTTCACACCAATGAGATTTTTGTCATTTGGTAAATCAACCAAATCCCTCATTCTTTTCAATAGCTTCAATTTCTTCACACATGGTTTGCACCCAATTTTCATCTCTGATTGATTCTTCAAACGAAGAAGGTTGGAATGAAAATAATGGAAAACTTGAACTAACATCCAAATCATCATAAATATCTTTCAAACTTCTCATCTTTATCTTACCATTAGTTGATTCATCCCTTGATTGATTGCTGGGAGAATATTGATCTATTGATTTGCTTGAGGATCCATGCTGCTCTAAAAATCTTGGAGTCCTTGTTGGTGTGTCTCCATTTGGTGTCTTCACCTATGATTCTTGCTGCTCCTTTTTTGCTACATCATCTTCTTCCATCAATGGCACTTGTGCATCAACTGTTTTGTCTACAGTTCCACTCCATGACTCTTGTTCTTTAAACACAACATCTCTGCTAATTATGGTCTTCTTTGTGACAGGGTTATACAATTTGTAAGCTTTTGATTGCTCAGTGTAACTAGTGAATATGCATTTTTCACTTTTATCATCCCATTTGCCTCTTCACTCCTTAGGCACATGTGCATAAGCTACACATCCAAATACTTTGAGATGAGATACACTACAATACATACCTAACCATGCTTGTTCTCGTACTCTATTCATTACACTCTTTGTAGGAGATCTATTGATCACATAAATAGCACATGCAACTGCTTCTGCCCAATACTCATTAAACAAGTTTCTACCCTTCAACATGCTTCTTACCATGTTCATAATTGTCCTGTTCTTTCTCTCTGCTACACCATTCTGCTGCGGTGTGTACCTGGTTGTAAATTGTCTTCTAATCCCATATTGTTTGTAGTAATCATGGAATGCCTTTGAGTCATATTCTCCACCACAATCTAACCTCAATACCTTGATCTATCGATCACTTCGGTTCTCTACTAAGGCTTTGAATTCTTTGGAATTTGCAAAAGTTTCAGAATTATGCTTCAAGAAGTAAACCCAAGTCTTTTGTTGTAGTCATCAATGATAGTGAGGAAGTAACAACCTCCACCAATCAAATGTGTCCTCATAGGTCCACAAAAGTCTGTATGCACTAGCTCAAGAGGTTGATTTTCTCTATATGCAACTCCCTTTGTAAAAATTTCATGGTGTTGTTTTCCCAAGATGCAACACTCACAAGTACTAGCAGGCTCTTTGATGGGAGGTAATCCTCTGACCATCTGTTTCTGCTGCAACAATCTTAAACCAGAAAAGTGCAAGTGTCCAAATCGAAAATGCCATAACCAATAATCATCAAAACATGCAAGTATAAAAGAACTCACTTGACCACTGTAATTCAAAATTAGAGGAAAGAGTCTATTCCTCATCATCTACACCTTTGCTATCAGCTGCTTGCTTGGGGGCTTATCATATATAACACATTCTTGATCTTGAAAGATAACTCTGTATCTTTTTTGTGTCAATTGACCAACACTTAACAAATTATGTTTGAGACTAGAAACATAATATACCTTTGAGATTGTCTTCAGCTCCCCTTGCTTGGTCAGAATGTTGACCACTCCTTTGCCATCTACTTCCATAGTCTTGTCAGTCCCCAACTTTACCTCTGTTTTCATAGATTTATTGAAATTTGCAACCAAATCCTTGTTGCCTGTCATGTGGTTACTGTAACCACTTTCTAATAGCCACACACTAGCAAAAGGTTCATGCATGGTATGGCAAGTTAGGGACATGGATTTAGAACTTTCTGTAGTGACATTAGCTCTCTGGTTCCCTTGATAAATTGTCTTCTTCCTGCAATCACGAGCATAGTGACCAAATTTATTA
Organism: Pinus taeda; assembly: GCA_000404065.3. Classification (NCBI taxonomy): domain Eukaryota; kingdom Viridiplantae; phylum Streptophyta; class Pinopsida; order Pinales; family Pinaceae; genus Pinus; species Pinus taeda. The sequence continues at coordinate 33,801 of APFE031204030.1, read as the reverse complement.
CGATAACAACATCTCACCTTTGATTTGTCAACTCTTTGATTATTGTTGAAGCTTCTGTAGTTGCTTCGACTTGCATGTTCATGCTCTTCTTGGCCATATTTCTGACCACCATATCTTCCACTTCGTCCTTTGCCTCTCGATCTAATTCTGTCTCGACCTCTTTCTCTTGAAATAGAAACCTGACTTTTGAAATTGGTCTCTAAAGTCGAGTCCTTATTTTTGTCTATCCTTGCCTCATGCGATAGAGGTGATCCCATCAGCTCATCAACTGTCAATGATTCCAAATCCTTGGCTTCTTCTATGGCTACTACCACAACATCAAATTTGGCAAACAAAGATCGGAGGACCCTATCAACTACTCTTTGATATTTTATATCTTCACCATAAATCTTTAACTGATTTACGACAGTTATGACCCGATTCATGAAAGAATCGATATCCTCTGTCTCCTTCATCTGTAGACTTTCAAAATATCTCCTAGTATTCTACAACTTAACAATATTGACTTTGGACATACCTATATAGTTTGCCGCCAATGTATCTAATGCTAATTTTGCTGAAGATGTGATCATAATCTTTTGGAACACTGCTCGGTCCACTCCCTGCAAAATAAGCTGAAACACATGTGCATTCTTCTTCTTGTCTTTCTTCCATTATTCCCTCTCTGTATCATTGAGAGCTTGTTCTTCTTCTTTGTTCTTATGTTCTGAAAACCCAAACTTGACATAATCCCAAAAATCATGTGCGTGCAACATGGTCGCCATATTAATGGCCCACATATCATAATCTTTCCCTGTAAACGGTGGGAACTGGGGCTGAAAATTTGAGAAAGCCATCTTTCTCAAATAAAAATTCTCACATTACTTGGCTGCGTGAATTTCTGTGCACTTTTTTTTCGAAAATGTTATCTTCAATTTTAGTTGGATTGACTATTTTTCAACTTATGAAATTCCACTCCAAAGAACGGAGGCTATAGTGGTGGCCAAAATTGGGGTTATCTTTAATTAGCGAGCAACTTTCCGACTTGCAAACGAGTTTACCTACTTGGACTTTCGGCCCTTGCTCTCTTAAAAAAAAATCACTCACATATGACGGCTCTACAAGCTGCGGCTGTGGGCTATCTTACTCCCTCGACATTAATTAACTGCTGCATTAGTCCTCTAATGTTTCCAATCACAGATGGAATCCGTGTGCATGCAAAACGACATCATGTAATCACTGTTAACCAAAAAATATGAATTTCTCTCCTATCACACAGATCACTACAAATATGTTCTCCATATCTCTTTGTGACCAATTTGTTGGAAAGGTGGAGGAGACAAAGCATGAATTCACACAAAACATGAGCTGCTTCTCTTCTATTGATCATGCAAAACATGATGATTACAATGAACCTGGTGAAGGGTATTTAAACCTTTTTGAACTAGATAATTGCCTAAAATATCTTGACATGCAACCACATGCGATCACACACTCAAAGTTGTCTATCACTTAACTCGACTTGACTCAACACTCAAACACTCAACCACTCAATCACTCAATTAACTGACTCTCTATGTTTAGACAACTACTCATACAGGAGTAGTTATCTTATTTTAACAAAACAATTAGTGTTGTGAATAGAGTTTGGTAGATTGAAACCCTTCCCACGGCGAAAACCCAAATGACTATCCAAGAGCAAAACAAAAGCCAGTGGTTTCCCTAACCCACCGATGAATTCTCTACACTATTGGATGATGAGCCATGAGATCAACGATTCACATTATAGCCAAGTGTTAGCTATTGAGGGCATAAAAGGTTCGCGATGCATGATAGCTTGCAAAAGGTACCGCCAGCTGGTTTCCACCATCCAACATTCACAACGTTATCTTCCATCGAGCCACCTTAACCAAAGTCACCAGTAAATATTTGTAGCTCAGTTAATCGTAAGTCTTGTCCAAAGGTTTTTAACTGTGGTTACCATGAGATCATCAAACGAACGAGTTAATCCAAATTAATAAATATAAATGTGTGCTGATATTACATAGTTTCGTAGTGTATGGTATTGATGTTTGTTTCAAAAAGGTCTTTTTTTTATGTATCATGTCTCTTATATAAAAAGAATAGTTTTCATCATATCAAAAATTTATTATACTTTAAATTCTATTAAGAAATGCATAATAAATTCCATGATGATTACCATAATCAATTTTACCTAGTGAGAGTTGGGTTTCAATTACTTTCTTTTCTTCCGTATTTTTAAAAAATGTATACCAATTTTTAACAGGGGCTTCTGGTCACAAGCTTGCTACAGTGGTGCTACAGTGTCGTGCGTTCTGCGCGCTATGCTACTGTCACTTTCTATGCTGACTTGGCCTTGCTGTGTCTCATCGATTATCTCTGATTACTGACTTCGGGTGAACCAATGGTGAACCAGTGGTTAACCTACTTAGAACTTTCATGCTCTCACGGCCCCAATGACAGCTTCCTCACCTAACAATGACCTTGGCGTCCCTTCATTCCTTTGGCAAACTTCCTGCGAACTTCTTGCAAACTTCAGATGTAAGCTTCAGAGATAACTACTACCATAGTAGACAATATATATGCGCAACGTATTCAGATGCAGAATGGTATACTCATTTTATTTCAGAATGGATAAAGCTTCTTACAGAGAGATTCTTTATAGAGATTGACTATCTTCGCATTTATCGGACTATATGCTATTCGCAAGGAACAAGCAATACTGAAGTCTACCTGGCAAAAGATAAGCTCTACCTCAGAATATGACTTAAACTCATATACAGACTGGATGACTTTATAATATGATTCGGCCACTTTAGGTTCTCACCAGTGCCGAGCACACTGATGCACAAGCTCCCAAATCACCTAAGGACTTGAGTTCTTCTCATGATGCAAGCAGATCAGACTGAACGTCCACAGATGTAGAGTAGGAGAGGCACTCAACACAAAAATCCCAAAGACTCAGACTGACTCAAACTTCGAATGCCTCAACAATGAGCCTTACCCTCATTATATAAGAATTGAGGGGGGAAAAGAATTCCTGTGGGTCATCCATGAACTGCCCTAAAGGTTGATGGAATCATTGCTTTTGGGTACTGCCAGGCAACGTCCGCACAAAGATTCCAGTCCGAGAAGTGGATGGAATTATTGCTTTGGGGTATTGCCAAGGCTTCATCGATTCAATATATTCCTATTCGGAAAAGTAAATCTTACGGAGAATAATCTACCTAGAACAAAGTGGATACTTTTTGTCAAAGCCCACGAGAACATGTATGATACCGACAAAACAAAGTGGATGCTTTTCATAAAAGCAAAAGGGAAAATAATTTGCATAGATTATTTACACAGTGGAATCTTTAGTACAACAAAGCCCAAGGGAAATTTGGTCACAATATAGCCCTTGTGAATGGTGCTCATTATTACAATATGGATACTTTTAATGGAAATCCCATGTGAACCATCAGAATACTTTTAGGTCAGGGAATCTATCTCTTTTATACAATAATTCATCCCAGGCTTTTGTATATATCCTACGGACAATCATTGGTTTTCCCAAAATAAATTGATGTTTCACCTTGGTCAAGACTAACCATTCTAAGTGTTCTCTCATATATTCCTGGAGTGAATAGTTTAGGTTATGGAATGGAGACCATTCTTTATCTGTCATTTCTTTAACAATTTTGTATATGGTATGAAAACATTCTCCAATGCCATGTTCTTGGCACCAATCACAATATTTTCTTTGGTATGCCTCATGGTATACACGATCCATCACAGTTCTACATACCCCATAATCACTCCACCATTCTCGAAACCATTAGCACTGTTGATTTCTTTGAGAAGCAGCTAATGTGCTAAATTTTAGCTTTGTATAGTGAGTTTCTTCCTTATGATCGACATTAAGAAAGTCCCACCACAACTTTTTATACCTTGCAAAATCATACACAGTGTGAGGAAATATAATCTTTGGGTCATTTCTTGGCCAACGAGAACAGGGTTGGACAGGCGAATGTCCTTGTTCATTCCAAAGATCTCTGGTTCGATAAATACAAAAGTACTTCTCATAAATGCCAGTACTATGCCCTCCATGACACCATATGCCAGCGATATCATGAAAGTTCTGTTCTAAAGCTTGATGCGCAATCCCAACATCTCTTTTTGATTTCTCATATATCATATCATGAATCCACTTGCTACCTTTAGGGTATACTTTCCTTTCGGGTACAAAGTGTTGAATATCTGTGTGAGGTTGCAAGTTGGCGTCCAATATCTTTGTATTTCTAAGCTACCAAGTGGGTTTCCAATTTCTTTTGTATTCTTCCCTGTCTTGATTATCTAGGATGTTCCTTAGTACTTCTTGTTTCTGGTGCTGGTCCCACTCAGTAATGATCATCATGACATGATCTCTTGCTTCAATATATTCCTTGCTAAGAAAGTCAGGGTGACTATTTTCTTTACCTTTAATGTGTTCCATCTGAAAATCAAAGTTTGCAAAAAGAGCTTGCCATCTGGAAAACTTGGCTTCTCCAGCCTTCTTGATGTCTTTTGTTAATACCTTCTGCAGAGCAGATGCATCAGTTCTAAGCAAAAAAGATTTGTTAATGAGATAAACTTCAAACTTACTGATGCAATTCCATGCTACCTTTACTTCTTTTTCTATTGTGGAGTAGTTCAGCTTGGTTGGATTCCATACTCCAGATGCAAATTGGACTATTTGCTCTTCTTTTACAACCTTTTTCTTCAAAATTCCACCCCATCCAATGTTACTTGCATCTGATTCTACAATTTTATATGCAAGATCATCAACGACATATAAAATAGGCAAAGATTTTACCTTGGCCTTGATATTCTGGACTGCTTTTGTATGTACCTTTGTCCACTCTGGAGGATTCTTCTTTCGTATTTTGTTCAATATTCTTCTGTCGCTGGCACAGTCATGATAGAAGTTGCTGACATAGTTGAGGCAACCTAAGAACCTTTGCAATTGGTTCTTGTCTGTTATGACATCTGTAAATTTGTCTGCAAATTCTAGTGCATGTTTCTGCAAAGAAATCTGCCCATTGCACATTGTGTGGCCCAAAAATTTGATAGTGGTTTGAAAAAACTCTATCTTCTTTTTGCTAAGCACCAAACCATTGTGCTTAACTAAACTCTTAGATATATTTACATGCTTAAAATGCTCCTGAATATTTTTTAGAGAATATTAATACATCATCTATATATACAATAAGCCAGTCAAAATATGGCTTAAAAATACTTTCCATTACCTTTTGGAATTTTGATGGTGCATTCTTGAGACCAAAAGGCATGACATTCCACTCATAATGTCCTGCTGGTATGCTGAAGGTAGTTTTGAATTTATCTCTTTCAGAAATGGTTACTTGCCAAAATCCTACTTTCAGGTCAAACTTAGAGAAGATCTTAGCTCCTGCTATCCTTCTGATTAATCTCCTTTATGGGGTATTGGATAGGTGTCATTAGCTAAGACTGAATTTAGAGGCTTATAATTGATGACTAACCTTTGAATGCCTCTGATTTGTTCAGCTCTCTTGTTTATGTAGAACCCATAACAGTTCCAAGGACTGTTTGATTCTCTGATCAATTTTCTGCTAAGGAGACGCTGAATTTATTTCTCGCAAAGATCTTTGTATTCTTTGCTCATGGGTATTGCTCGGCTCTTACAAGGCTTACCACCATATCCTTCCTTGTAAGGGAGCTCTACTGTGTGCTGCTTCCTATGCCAAAATGCATTAGGTTCTTCCAAGCAGCAATCTTCTTCAATCTGTCTCTTCAATTCTCTAATCTTGTTCTTTATCTGAGGCATTTTGAGTTGTTCTTCTATTCCAAGAGTATATTTCAGGTCTGAAAGTTTGGCTTTAGCTCTGTCCAAGTTCTGCATAGTTTGGACCATTGTAGAGATTCTTGTATTGTATATGTATGGAAGCTCAATTTTCTTTCTTATCCCTTTAGATTTGGGGACTGATATAAAATATCGAGTTTTTCCTCCTTTGAGTCTGAGTGACCCATGAGGTTCTACTGCCAGAAAGACATTGCCAAGTATGCAATTTACTAGAATGTCAGCTACTGCAAATTTCAAATAAACACAGTGAGTATCAAAAGAGAGAGAGGCTTTCGGTACCTCATATTGGAGCTTTTAATTACCCAAACCTACTACCTTTCTTTCTGCAGTAATCCAATACTTGGCTGGAATATTATTCATGTTGAGGATATTTATTTCTGCTCCAGAATCTAGAAGAGCAACCATTTCAAACATTTGGCCCCTTATGCACACATTTACTTTGACATGATGTTGCTGATAGGAGATGGTTAACAACCTCATATCTCTAAACCCAAAATTTGGATCCTTTATTCCTTCAGCAACTTGGATTTCTTGATTACTTCTATATGGAGGAGTATCCCATGGTTGATCATTATCTTCTTCTTTTGCCATCTATTTACCTTTCTTCAGTTCTACAATCTGAGCTTTCATTGCAAAAATTTCTGCCTTGGTATACTCATTTTATTTCAGAATGGATAAAGCTTCTTATAGAGAGATTCTTTATAGAGATTGACTATCTTCGCATTTATCAGACTATATGTTGTTCGCAAGGAACAAGCAATACCGAAGGCTGCCTGGCGAAAGATAGGCTCTGCCTCAGAATATGACTTAAACTCATATATAGACTGGATGACTTTCTAATATGATTAGACCACTTTAGGTTCTCACCAATGCCGAGCACACTGATTCGCAGGCTCCCAAATCACCTAAGGACTTGAGTTCTTCTCATGATTCAAGTAGATTAGATTGAACATCTGCAGATGCAGAGCAGGAGAGGCACTCGACACAAAACTCCCAAAGACTCAGACTGACTCAAACTCCGAATGCCTCAACAAATAGCCTTACCCTCATTATATAAGAATTGAGGAGGGACAAGCATTCTTATGGGTCATCCGTGAACTAACCTAAAGGTAGATGGAATCATTGCTTTTGAGTACTGCCAGGGCAACGTTTGCACAAAGATTCCAGTCCGAGAAGTGGATGGAATTATTGCTTTCGAGTAATGCCAAGGCTTCATCCGTTCAATAGATTCCTATTCAGAAAAGTAAATCTTACGGAGAATAATCTACATAGAACAAAGTGGATACATTTTATCAAAGCACACAAGAAAATGTATGATACCGACAAAACAAATTGGATGCTTTTCATAAAAGCCCACGGGAAAATAATTTGCATAGATTATTTACACAGTGGAAGCTTTAGTATAGCAAAGCCCACAAGAAATGTGGTCACAATTTATCCCTGTGACTGGTACTCATTATTACAATATGGATACTTTTAATGGAAAGCCCATGTGAACCATCAGAATACTTTTCGGTCAGGGAATCTATCTCTTTTATACAATAATCCATCCCAGGCTTTTGTATATATCCTGCAGACAATCATTGGTTTTCCCAAAATAAATTAATGTTTCACCTTGGTCAAGACTAACCATTCTAAGTGTTCTCTCATATATTCCTGGAGTGAATAGTTTAGGTTATGGAATGGAGACCATTCTTTATCTGTCATTTCTTTAACAGTTTTGTATATGGTATGAAAACATTCTCCAATGCCATGTTCTTGGCACCAATCACAATATTTTCTTTGGTATGCCTCATGATATACAAGATCCATCACAATTCTACATACCCCATAATCACTCCACCATTCTCGAAACCATTGGCACTGTTGATTTCTTTGAGAAGCAGCTAATGTGCTAAATTTTAGCTTTGTATAGTGAGTTTCTTCCTTGTCATTGACATTAAGAAAGTCCCACCACAACTTTTTATACCCTGCAAAATCATACACAGTGTGAGGAAATATAATCTTTGGGTCATTTCTTGGCCAATGAGCACAGGGTTGGACAGGCCAATGTCCTGGTGCTGGTCCCACTCAGTAATGATCATCATGACATGATCTCTTGCTTCAATATATTCCTTGCTAAGAAAGTCAGGGTGACTGTTTTCTTTGCCTTTAATGTGTTCCATCTGAAAATCAAAGTTTGCAAAAAGATCTTGCCATCTGGAAAACTTGGCTTCTCCGGCCTTCTTGATGTCTTTTGTTAATACCTTCTGCAGAGCAGATGCATCAGTTCTAAGCAAAAAAAATTTGTGAATGAGATAAAATTCAAACTTACTGATGCAATTCCATGCTACCTTTACTTCTTTTTCTATTGTGGAGTAGTTCAGCTTGGTTGTATTCCATACTCCAGATGCAAATTGGACTATTTGCTCTTCTTTTCCAACCTTTTGCTTCAGAATTCCACCCCATCCAATGTTACTTGCATCTGATTCTACAATTTTATATGCAAGATCATCAACGACATATAAAATAGGCAAAGATTTTACCCTGGCCTTGATATTTTGGACTGCTTTTGTATGGACCTCTGTCCACTCTGGAGGATTCTTCTTCAGTCTTTTGTTCAATATTCTTCTATCACTGGCACAATCCTGATAGAAGTTGCTGACATAGTTGAGGCAACCTAAGAACCTTTGCAATTGGTTCTTGTCTGTTATGACATCTGGAAATTTGTTTGCAAATTCTAGTGCATGTTTCTGCAAAGAAATCTGCCCATTGCAGATTGTGTGGCCCAAAAGATTGATAGTGGTTTGAAAAACCTCTATATTCTTTTTGCTAAGCACCAAACCATTGTGCTTAACTAAATTCTTAAATATATTTACATGCTTAAAATGCTCCTGAATATTTTTAGAGAATATCAAGACATCATCTATATATACAATAAGCCAGTCAAAATATGGCTTAAAAATACTGTCCATTACCTTTTGGAATTTTGATGGCACATTCTTGAGACCAAAAGGCATGGCATTCCACCATAATGTCATGCTGGTATGCTGAAGGAAGTTTTGGACTTATCTCTTTCAGAAATGGCTACTTGCCAAAATCCTGCTTTCAGGTCAAACTTAGAGAAGATCTTAGCTTCTGCTATCCTTCTGATTAAATCTCCTTTATGGGGTATTGGATAGGTGTCATCTGCTAAGACTGAATTTAGAGGCTTATAATTGATGACTAACCTTGGAATGCCTCTTATCTATTCAACTCTCTTGTTTACGTAGAACCCATAACAGTTCCAAGGACTATTTAATTCTCTGATCAATTTTCTGCTAAGGAGCTACTGAATTTCTTTCTTGCAAAGATCTCTGTATTCTTTGCTCATGGGTATTGCTCGACTCTTACAAGGCTTACCAGCATATCCTTCCTTGTAAGGGAGCTCTACTGTGTGCTTCTTCCTATGCCAAAATGCATTAGGTTCTTCCGAGCAACAATCTTCTTCAATCTATCTCTTCAATTCTCCAATCTTGTTCTTTATCTGAGGCATTTTGAGTTGTTCTTCTATTCTAAGAGTAGATTTCAGGTCTTTCAGGTCTAAAAGTCTGGCTTTAGATCTGTCCAAATTCTGCACAGCTTGGACCATTGTAGAGATTCTTGGATTGGAGATGTATGGAAGCTCAATTTTCTTTCTTGTCCCTTTAGATGTGGGGACTAATATAAAATATCCAACTTTTCCTTCTTTGAGTCTGAGTGACCATGAGGTTCTACTACTACCAAAAAGACATTGCCAAGTATGCAATCTACTGGAATGTGAGCTACTACAAATTTCAAATAAACACAGTGAGTATCAAAAGAGAGAGAGGCTTTGGGTACCTCATATTGGAGCCTTTTATTACCCAAACCTACTACCTTTCTTTCTGCAGCAACCCAATACTTGGCTGGAATATTCTTCATGTTGAGGATATTTATGTCTGCTCCATAATCTAGAAGAGCAACCATTTCAAAAATTTGGCCCATTATCTAGACATTTACTTTGACATGATGTTGCTGATAGGAGATGGTTAACAATCTCATATCTCTGAACCCAAAATTTGGATCCTTTATTCCTTCAGCAACTTGGATTTCTTGATTACTGCTATATGGAGCAGTATCCCATGGCTGATCATTATCCCATGGCTGATCATTATCTTCTTCTTCTTTTGCCATATGTTTACCTTTCTTTAGTTTTGCAATCTGAGCTTTCATTGCAGAAATTTCTACCATGAGATTGTGAATCTCACGGCTTACCTCCCCTAGAGTGAGTGATCTCACTCTACCATGTTTTTGTTCATGCATTTGGAATGGTTTTGTATTTATTTCACAGGAAGCATCAATGAATAAAGATTTATTACCTGAATCTTTTGAAGCTTTGGATTTAAGTTGGTCCATAAAGGTTTTAGTCACGCGATTTTTCATTTCTCCATCCTCCATGGCTCATATCTGGGATAGGATTTTCAGCTCGTCTTTTTCTGTTGCTGCCATGAGGACCTTTTTTTCTGGGGCTTTAACTTTTCCCCTTCTTCGCTTGATTCACTATAATATTCAAAATTAGAATTATATTGAGCTTGACAAGCACATTCTTCAGAATTAGAACATAAACATTCTAAAGAACCAGAATCTGAATATTGCTCTATATGAGCCTGTAGTTCTTCTATAGAAGAAGAACTGAAAGAATCAGAGGAAGATTCTTCTATCTGATGCTACTGAGCAATTTCTCTGATGTCAACATTTGGGCAGCGCTCTGTCCTGTGTGTATGAGAACCACATTTCATATAGATCATTGGTCCTCTTCCTTCCTGCTTAACTTGTTTGGCTTTCTGAGCAAAGGCTTCAGATTTCTTGCCTCTATTTAGCTTTGATTCTTCGCCTTGTGGACATCTGGAGGATGTATGTCCATTTTGGCCACATAACCAACAAGTGATCTTATTCCATTTATCCTGCTTGGTTGTGTGCAGGTGAATATCAGAGGGATTATAATAGTGTATTCTAGGAACATACTTATAATACCCTTTCTTTGTTCTGGAGGCTTGGCATCACACTGGTTTGGAATATATTTTCTTGTCCTTTGGATATTTTCTTCTGTTCTTGTAGAAAGTTTCTTTAAACTCTCTCTTTGTTCTTTTCTTAGCTTTCCTTCGTTTTACCAAAGGATCATCCCCTGTCAGTCCATACTTGTTGCAGATGGACTTCTTGTCTAGCAATCTGGAAAGTGTTTCCAGAGATTTATTTACCTTTGAGCTTGTACAAAGACTTACCAGTGCCTTTGTAATGTGAGCATATATCTCTCCCCATGTATATGACTCAAAATGTAATTGGAAGACTTCTTTCATTTTGATCTAATCTACAAATCTAGATGGCAAGGCTGCAAGATATACATGTTTCCATAACAGGTTCTTTGAATATTTGACCTCGGAAATCCTCTGCATCTAATCTCTATGGAAGTCTTCAAATTGGGACATTTTGTAGCATTTCCAATTCATCAAAATAACTTCATTTTTATTCGCAATTTTTGTTTCGCTACCACACCAATGCTCTAGGATCATTGATGTCAATGCTCCTATCATATTACTAGTAAAGGTGACATCTGAGTTGTGTATCACATCTCCTTTCTCATCTTTAAGAACTTCTACTTCCATTGCTTCGATGAGCTTTGGGGAAGATTTTGTCTCCCACCACCTGAGGAGTGTTCCTGTAAAACATTGAATAATAGTTCTGCAAGCATCAATTTCACTTTTCCCTCTAAGACACATGAGTTTATATTCAATATACATCATATCAATCATGTACCAGATTTGGCCGATACTCCTGTTATCTATGTTCCACTCTCCATGGGCGTCTGGGAAAAAGGTATGTGCTTCAGGAATTTTTCCTTTTCCTTCAATATCAGGTGCTGGATATCTAGTGAACCTATTCTCAAGAGGTTCATATATGGGAAAGATCTGTGTATCATGATCTTTTTGTTCTTTCCCTTTTTCTTGTTCTTCATCCTTGAATAAGGATGCAATGGTCACTTTTGTTGTAGCCTCAGATTCAGAAGATGTGGCTAATTCCTTGGGGAATAAAGCTGGAAACATGTTGACAGTTTTAACAGGATCCTGAATCTTTATGCTTTTTTTAACAAGAAAGGAGTTTGGAACTGGTTTTTCAACTTTTGACAGATCCATCTTTTCAACTTTAACTTTTAAACCAGTTATGAGATGTTTAGTTGTATCTAAATGATCAACTAACTTTTCTTCTACTCCTTCTATCTTGGATAAAGATTCTCTTGCATAAGAAAGAATCAAACTGGAATCAAACTGTACATTGTTCAAACATTTATTTACATTATTAATTGATACTTGCACAGTATCAATTTGTTCCTTGACTCTTGCAGATTTTGCTACATTTATTTCTAAGCCTTTTAATGCAGTATTTGTCCAATTTAGCTATTCACTGGCCTTCTGAATTTTTCCATCAACGCCTAAAGCATCGTCATCTTTCTGTACCAGTGGTATGGCTTTGGCTGCATTTTGGTTTTCTCCAATCACAATTCCTTTGAAAGGAGGAAATGTTGATGGAGTTTCAACTTTTGTCCCATTTAATGTAGTCCAGGCATGCTTATTTGCTGTAGTGGTTGTAGAACCAGTAAAAACATTTAATGGAGAAATATTATCTTTCCAGGAATAGAAAGATATCCAGGTGTTATTTATTTTCATAAAATGTTTCCAATCTTCAGCTAATTCTTTCTTCTCTTGGGGAGTATAATTCTCATCAAATTCATCTGCCTGAGGATTAGTGTATAAGTCCCAATTAATCATTGCTTTCATCCATTTTTCACTAATCTCTAATTTTAGGCATCCATCCATGAGAGAGAAGAATTTATGCATCTCCATTACTGCAGGCTTTTTGTAGTCTTTAGGAATTGGGCGAAATCTGCAATCTGGTATTAGGCAATTTGCCTATTCAAGATGTCCTAAGCCATATCTAGGCTTAGTTGGTCTCATTAGACACATCATCTCAGTCAACCTTGGGTATTCTCCTTCTAATGTAACAATTTCATGCATCGTGAGTACATGATCTGTATCCTGCTCATGTGGGAAAGGTATATCTGAACATTTGGGGTTCGGGCATGGATTAACAAAAGTTGAAGGAGGAGCTATGCCAGATTGGGATTATGGTTGTTATGAATTATGGTTTCGGCAAGTGTAAGCAGATTGATACTTTCTTGGCATTCTAGACATTTGACTTCTAAAGAGGAAAAATTTACAAGCTCTGTTAATTCATACAAACGATTATGTCTAGAAGAAGATGAACTGGAACAAGTTGTATCTACAGTGGAGGGATCTCTATAATATTTGCATTGTTTACAGGCGATATCAATACATCGGCGGTCAATGGCAGATCTTCTGGGAAAGGATATGATTGCAGAAGATAAATTTTCTGTAATATCAGCCAAGGTAATTTTCTTTGGCATGAGAGGCTTAGGATTGTTCACCACCGGTGTTTTGGAAATGTTAAGTCTTCCCATATGATAGTTTGGTGTTCTATTTTATGATTTTTGGGATCAGTCAGAACAACAATACTGGATTTGGAATCTCGACTGGGAGTATGGCGGATGGCTAGCTACAACGTATTGGTTTGACGAAAACAGGCCTTGGTCTGTATGGCTATATTGTTTCTCTTTTTGTGCATATCGAAACCAGTGGTTTGGATTTGGAGCTGTAAGATATGATCAATGGTTTCATCAAATGTATAGACAAAGAAATTTGGGTAACAGTCAAAATAGATTGGGTCATTAGACAAAGGAGCAACTGTTCCGCCTATTAAGGAATCAGTGTACTTATTATGCGTCAGATCGCGAATAGTAGCTAACGCAAAAGTATGTAATCCTTTATGGATTAAAGGATTGATTCCTACTCGTATACATCCTAAGTGCAGATAATTTGTCTTTAGTCTCTTGGCCTCTGCCTGTAACTCTTTTGGATTTAACAGAGAAATGGTTTGAATACCATCGACATTTTCTTAAATCTGACTCACAGACTCTTTAATGCTAATTCTAGTAGCTTCTTTTAAATGGAAAATAGAAAGATCACTATATACTTCTGAGGGAGCTATACTAGGTAGTTCCCATCGGGCAAAAGGCTGGGGTTCTTAATATTCAAGTTCGACAGAATTTAGGACACGACTGGAACTTGATGCAAACATATTCGTTAAAGGGTTTTCTTCAGCCTTAGAATCTCTCTCTTCTAGTTCTCGGAAAGAGACTGATTTCCGGAAAGGGTCCATTCTTTTAATGAGTATAAGATTTAGAATATCGACCTCTGAACCAAATGTTACTGGCTATGATACCAATTTTTAGCAGGGGCTTCTAGTCACAAGCTTGCTACAGTGGTGCTACAGTGCCGTACACTCCGCGCGCTATGCTGCTGTCGCTTTCTCTGTTGACTTGGCCTTGCTGTGTCTTTAAATGCAGAAAATTGTAATTATAATTATAAATATAATATTTCATAAAACAAATCTTGGTTTTAAATAATACATAACAATTATAAAATATATTATTACAACTCACTTATAACAATTATATGTAAGAGTCTTTCTTCATTCATAGTCCCTCCTCATCAAAGGTGCCATGTGATAGTAAATTTATTATAAAAATTTAGAAATGAGGTAAGCATATAATATTTATGTTTATATATATATATATAATATATATATATATATTATTATAAAATGTTGAAAATATATATGTGAATAAATAATAATGTCATAATATAATGAACAAAATATTATTAAATATGGTGAACATGTTTTATTAAGTTTGATCATGGTTGATTATGGTTCACCATGTAGACCATGGTTGATCATGGTTTACCATGTAGATCGTCGATCATGGTTGACCAAATGTCTTCATAGTTGACTAAGATTTATAATAATCAATCATCGTCAACCATGGTCACCCTTAGACAATTATGAGCCAGCATGGTCATCTTCAATCAACCATAATCACTATAGTCAAGCATCATCAACCATAGTCAATTTGGTCAACCACAATCATTTATCATCACCATGGTTGACTATGGTTAGCTAAATTTAACTGTAGTTAACTTTGGTTAACCATTGTCAACCATAGTTGACTCTAGTCACCATGGTTGACCATAGTCAACCATGGTCACCCATAGTAGATCTTACTTAGCCATAGTCAAGCATGGTCAACTATAGTTAACCATGGGAAATCTAGGTCAACCGTGGTCATCTTTGATTAATTATAGTCACCATAATCATTTGAAAATTATGCTCAACCCATGCTCAACATGGTGAACATTAGTTAATATGGTCAAACATGGTCAACCTTGATCACCATGAAAAAATATGATCAACCATAGTCATCCATTATCAATATAGACAACCATAACCTATCAAAGAAAACTATGCTAAACCATGGTCAAATTACTCTAACCATGTTCACTTATGGTGAAGTTGGTCAAGCCATGTTCATCCATGATTCAACCATGATCACTCATAATCAAAGTTTAAAAATGTTTGGTAATATTAATATTAATATGGTTTAAAACAAATTGAGGTTTATTAATAAGTTTCAATGAGGATTTATTAATAAGGTATAAGGTATTATATTTATTAAAGTTATATTTAATGAGATTTAAAGTTATTTAAATATTTAAGACTAATAAAAATATTAATATTATTATTAATATTCACATTAACAAGGTTTAATAATAATAATAATAATAAAGATGTTTATTAATAATATTAATATTAACGTTTTTGAATAAGATTTAATATTTATTGCTCCTCTACAACTCAGTATAGGGTAGATGTGTAGGTATAATGTAAGTACGTAAACAACTTAATGAAAACACAGCCTTTTGGGGGGCAAGCTCAGTTCACTTTATTGGCCACTTAATTGTTGCCTAACCCATGATGAGATACTTTAAAGGTACCCCACGCGATACCTTCAAAGTATCCACCGGTCTCTCACTACCTTTTAGGGTGTTTACGGGGACCACTGCCTTCCGTGGAGAGTAGGCGCTGCCAGGGGAAACTCATTTTTGACGTAAAGCTTGCTGTCCAATCACAACCCTGCCCTTAATCATTACAGTGAGGTGGCCCCCCTCAAGGGTGGCATGATTGATCGTATTGGCCATACAAATATGACCACCTATTGAGATTATTTTTATGTGCTAATACTTGGTATCTAGCTTTTACCTAGTATACCTAAATTAGGCGCAACTTACTCGTAGTTGTGGCATTGGAGCCACTTACTTGTAGATCTTGCTTTGGATTAGGTTTCATCTAATTTTTTTTTTATCTAAAGCATACCCACTTCCTTATGTAACTTTAATTAAAAGTGATATGGGATATGAGGGTAAACATTTAAATGTTGGCTTGATTAATAAAAAGTTAAAACTAATAAACTAAAGGTTAAAAATAATAAATATAAAAAGTAATATAAAACCTAGGATCCATGATGAGTGTAAAATTTAAATGTTGGTTCAATTAATAATATAAATTTAAAGTAATAAAAATAATAAAATTCAATTTGCTATATTTTTATTTTATTATTAACTCATGAATAGGCTTTGTTACAATACCATGGGCCAATATCATGGCTTATCGATACACATGCCCAAAAGCCATAACTTATTTCACAATCAAAATATTTTATTTTAATTTAATTTTATAACCTTTTTACCATGGGCCAATATTATGGCTTATAGATACCACATGCCCAAAAACCATAATTTATTTCACAATCAAAATATTTTATAAATATTTTATTTTAATTTAATTTTATAACATTTTTTAATTAAATATGAAAGGAAAAATGTTATAATTATGTTTGATACATATTTAAACCATCTATTGTCACAACTACTATAAATATTCCCATAGAAAGTAAATCAAGGTTTCAATACAATTAAAAATTAAAATACTTTTATATATAAAAAGATGTGAAATTTATATAATATAAATAATATTATTAAGAACCAGCATAGATCCCTCTTAACTAAGGATCCAAGCAATTGGAGCAAGCAAAGTGACAAACAATAATAGAGGAAAGATAGTGCATGATTATTTTAAGCTTTTTCATTATTGTATTTTCTTTGACATGATTGATTCAAAATATAGGTTTAATATTTTATAACCAATTGAGTTTTTTTAATTTAGTTACTTTCTTAAACACAATATAATGGGATCAAATTTAAGAGGGAGAGAAGGGAGTAGAGAGATAGAGTGATGGGGGAGAGAGAGATAGAGTGATGGGGAGAGAGAGAGGGTGAGAGAGGAAGGAAGAGAGGGAGAAGGAGAGAGGGAGGGAGAGGAAGAAAGAGAGAAACGAGCGGAGATAGAGGAGAGAGAGAGAGATATGGAGTTGGAGGGGGAGAGAGTCAGAGAAAGAACAAAGACATAGCGAGATAGCAGTGGAGAGAGAGAGGGAGTGTCAAGGGAGATATGGAGAGAGATTTAGGGAGAGAGGAAAGGAGGGAAGAGAGATGGGGAGAGAAGGGGAAGATAGAGAGAGAGGGAGACACATAGATGGAGGGGAGAGAGAGAAGGATAGATAGAGGGGGATAATGACAAAGTTGGAGGGAAGAGAGAGGGAGAGAGTGATGGGGGGGAAGATAGAGGGAGGTGGGAGAGAAAAGAGAGGGAGAGCACTCAAGAGAGAGAGGGAGAGGGAGGAAAGAAGAAAGACATAGAGGAAGAAAGGTGGAGAGAAATAGGGAGCGACAAGGGAGAGATGAAGAGAGAGTGAGAGAAGAGAGCAAAGAGAGAGAGAGAGGGAGAGAAGGAGAAGAGAGAGAGAGGGAGAGGAAGAGTGAGGGAGACAGAGATAGATAGATTTGGAGAGAGTGTGTGTATGTTTGGGGTATGAGATAGAGAGAAGGAAAAAAGAAAGAGACACATAGGTACAAATATAGATATTATATAATGAGCTTATATCCATCTTAACCTTAGATCTATCAAGTGCTAATAGGGATCAAATATTAACACTGTAGAGTGGGAAGAGTTACATTCAGGTGGACAGATGGAACTCGGTAGAATGAATTAACACTGTTCGCTGATACGCAATAGAATTGTGCTAAAATTATTTAGGTCGTCTCTCTCAAAACAAATCATCAACTGTTAACTTTACGTAAAATAAAGTCAAGGACTGCGGTGTTAACCCCGCGTTGGTTCCTTGGGATTGAAGGGACGAAGAAGGAGATTAAAAGATGGAAAGCTTCAGCTGGTACACCGACGGAGGCGATTGAACAAAGCTTACAAAGATGGTGATCCTTAAGTCGGTGTCTTTGTCTGCATATTGACTGCTAGAGGTCATGGACTCTCCTACTTGGTTTCTTTGTTGCCACTCGATATTCTTTTTGGGTTGAATGGGCCGAGTAGCCTAACCCTCAACCAATAATGTCATCATAAAAAATATCAACGCGGCTCCCTAATGGCCAGTCATTAATGTCAACTCTAAACCAATAATGTCATCATAAAGAGTAATATGCAATCATCCATGTCAACGATAAACCAATATTGTCATCATAAAGAGCAAAAGTGATCCACGCATCTCCCTCATCGACAGTCATTAACGTCAACCAAACTTACAAATTAGCAACCCAACTAAACCCGACCCCACAACCGATCTTCTCCGTTTCTATTTAAGTACACAGAATAGCAAAACTAGAAAGATCAAATCAGCCGCATAACACTTCAGGCTGGTCAGACTGTATCAGCAGGCGTGTAGATTTTCTGAAATCCCTTTCTGTACAGAGTATCATGGCAATATGCACTTTGAAGATATGGAGAGTCCTGCTCTTCCAACTTTTGGCATTCACGTTTCTAGCTCATTATGTTTCCGGGGAGACGAAACACTGTCATTTCGATCTGGGTCATATATATTTCCATGTGCTTTCTGATTAGCTTTGCCATTATATGCCTTATAACTATGAGTTATGTGCAGGCCCTTAGATCGGATATTAGAACTTAAATATTAAGTTTAGTAAAGTTATGATCCAATTTTCATAGATATTTTATTGGCAGATCATTAAATAATTCGTGTAATTTGTTAATTATATTTTGCCGATCCAATTGAAGAATCTAACTAGCCTCTGTCATACGAAACCTGTGATAACAGTCAATGGGCAATATCCAGGCACTGCTATAATTGCTCGCGAAGGATATCGAGTGGTAGTTATTGTCACAAATCATGTGAAAGCCAACATTACAATTCTTTTGCTATTCTTATCTTCTGGTTTGCATATCATAGTGTCATATTTTGTGGTGAATCTATAATATACGTGTTAATTATCTGCTACCTGCCTGTGATATACAACGGTTTCGACGTATTCCTCATGCACAGGATTCGTCAGATAAGATCTGCATGGGCGTACGTGATCCAGTGCCCCATTCAAACTGAACAGAGTTACATTTACAATTTCACCGTCACGGAGTAGAGAGGAACGATGTGGTGGCACGCACACATTTCTTGGTTGCGTGCTAGCTTGTATGGACCTATTATAATCCACCCCCAACCCCAACTTTAGCAGCACAGGAGGCCATTAAGTGAACAAATTACAGCTTAAGGTAGAGGCGATCGCACGATGGACACAAAGCCTTTCATTTACTTTTCTGGTTATTTACTTATTTTTGTTCTATAACATGCCTTGCATCAAAGGACGCATTTAATTCTATAACATTTTTGGGCCACATAGCCATTCATGACTAATATAGCTAGTTGACCTAGTCGACGTGCTGAATCTAGACCAACGATATTTTGTTGTAATGTATGTTTTTTCTCCCCTCTCTAGATAAATAAAGGAAAGTAAGACTTAGAAAAAGTTTATAAATTCTATAGAAAACAATGCATGTTATTTTCAGACCGTATCTCTCCGTAATAAAAACCGTTTTTAGAATATCAATGAAACAATGGTGATTTCCCTTGTTGGTTTGTGTTATATTCTTTCCACGACTAGCCCACGTAGTTAACTAAGGGGTTAGAGAGGGGGCGTAGCTCCCCCTTCGTTGCACCGATTGCATAGTGGGGGGTCATAGGGGGTTTGAGGGGTACAAAAAAATTTGTTTTTTGGACCCTATATTAAGTTGGGCAGACCTACCTATGGTTTTGTACATGATTTTCACACATGGTTTTAGACACGATGGTTTTCAATGCATGGTATTGGCTGCTTCAGCATGTATAAATATGTATTGTAACATTGAAAGGAACATAATGAAAAATCAAGCTGGTAGTCCTAGTTTTGGGATCCAAGGTAAAATCTCTATGTATATGTGTTTTGTGTTATGCTCTCGCATTGTTTATTTTCTGTGTTTTTAGAATTCATATGCAGATAATTTCTGTACGGGGTTAAAACCTACATTTGGTACTAGAGTTGTTTTGGCTTCAAGGAGACGCCTTTGCTGCTGAGGGGTTTCACTCGGGCCTGTGGTAGACCTTGTTTAGTAGGAGATCTGCGAGATCAATTCTGGTGGTGAAAGAAGATGGCGAGCATTGAAAAGATAAAGATCGAGAAATTTAATGGTCAAAGTTTTGAGTTGTGGAAACTCCAGATGGAGGATCTGTTGGTGGATAAAAATCAGTGGATCGTGGTAGATCTGGGTACTAAACCAACGGGAGTGTCCGATGAAGAGTGTAAGAAGCTAGATCGAAAGGCAAAGAGCATAATACGATTGTATGTCTCAGATTCAGTATAATTTCAGTATAATTGAATGTATCACGAGAAGCTATGGCGAAGGTTTTGTGGAACAAGTTAGGGACTTTGTACCAATCTAAGTTTGGTGAAGAAACTATTCCTACAAAAAAAGTTGTATAACCTGAGGATGAAAGATGGAGACTCGGTGACAAAGCATCTGAACGCATTTAATACTGTGGTAAGTCAGTTATCATTTGTTGATATTAAAATTTCAAAAGAGTAAAAAATTCAAAGCATTAGTCCATCAAAAGGAAAAAAAACAAGTCAAACTCTCAAAACAGAGTTTTAAAGAACAAGTGAAAAGCAAACTTTGGAAAAGTGGGTTTTTTGTAAGTGAAAAATCAAAGTCATTGGTATATAAAGTGATATTTGTATGGAAGACTTCATTTGTGCCAAAAAGAAAGAGTGAACAAAGCAAAAATTCCATTTGGAGGTGAAGAAGGGCAAATTGTAGCAAAATTTGCAAAGCTTACTGGGTGCGGCGCATCTGGGTCAAGGTGCAGGGCACTTGGCCTGCGTAGTGCATATAGCGCAAATTTCACACTGGGTTTATAACCGGCACGATGCATCAGTGAGGCGCGGCACACCTGTTAGTGGGTGCAGCACACTTGCCTCCAAAGCCCGCACTCATCCAAATTGCCTCCTCCAAGCTCCAAACTTGCAAATTCTTCATTTCACAAGTTAACGTCTCCATATTGACATTGCAAGGGTTTTCATCAGTCTTCATGGTGTTTCAATAGGTAAAAAATAAAACCCTAGTTCCTTGCACAGTTGTATTGAGAAAGTTTCTTAGGGTTTGTAAAGTTACAGTCTGCTGTCT
Organism: Pinus taeda; assembly: GCA_000404065.3. NCBI lineage: Eukaryota > Viridiplantae > Streptophyta > Pinopsida > Pinales > Pinaceae > Pinus > Pinus taeda. The sequence continues at coordinate 12,416 of APFE031204030.1, read as the reverse complement.
AATTCCCATCCTATCATTTTCACATCCCCTCACTACAATTTCATTCACCTCTTTACCCCTTCCCTTTTTCACTTACACCTACATATATCCCCTATTCCCAAAACTGAAAACCCTAACTTCACTTATCCCAAAACCTAATTAACATCCCTAATCCCTAAATATCATTCCCCAAACCCTGCCATTTCCAAAAATCCTACAAGCAACATCCCAACCCTTCATTTACATTCCCTATTATCAAATCCCTGTTATTTAGCAGCAAATACCTATTGTCTCTATAAAATCTCTTCATACTCATCTAAGAAACATCAAACAATGGCAAACATGGAGTCAGATTCATCTTATGGCAGAAATGAGGAAACAGTAAGTGACTCCTCTAAAGAAATTCATGCACCAAGAAGACCTCACAAGGGTGGAAAACGTATTCGGGAGGTGCCCACTACACTTACTGAGTTGTTGGTTTGCCCAATGGCTGTAACATGCTTCAAACATCAATCCTGCTATCAACATTGTGAGATGGTGGAAAGAGTCAAATACCATCATGAGCTAACTAGATTTTTTGTCCTCCATCTTCACAACGGTTAGATCAATTTGGCAGGTGTGACATTCACTTTGACACTGGAATCTATAGCTGAAGCAACAAGTATTCCGAATGTCGGTGAGCAATGAAACAAGAGACAGCTGGTGGACATGGAACATTATGATCCTTATATCAAGGCTCGTTTTCAAAGGTAGATTAGTAGAGTTTTCCCTTTCAGGTATTTTCAGGACACATATGCTCCATTGATAAAGCTCATAATTAAATATTTCAGTAGTGAAGGAAGATTTTCTCGCATGTATGTCTACCACATTAGATTATTGATGCATTTCACTAGGGTGAGGATGATGAAGCTCCCCTATTTCATATGTTGGAATATCGAGAAAATGACCACATTAGTGCAAAGGAAACCTCCTAGTCAGCAGTATAACAACATTTATCACTTTGCATTAATCAAGATTGTGGTATTGCATCAACTTAGTTTACTGAATGTTTCATGGAAGGACTTCATTTCACATGAGGTATTCACAGGCTCTCAAGTAACCCCACCAGTTTTTCATGAGGCAAGGGAGCCTTCACATCAGCAAGAGGTGCATGAGACTCAAGCCACTAGTGTGCCAGTGTTTGTCACTTACCAAAAGGGCACAAGGAGATTGTTTGTAGCAGCAAACGAGTACTATCTCCACCCGGGGTGGAAGGGGTCTCGTTTCCTTCAACAGAAAAATAGGTACAGGACAAAGGTAAGCAACCATTGCATGATGAGGGGCCTTTAGAAGGTCAAGAGATAGACTTCATTTTCATTCAGGATGATGACACTGATTTGGGCTCCCAAAGCTCAAAGCTCAAGGAGATCATTCAGGAACAACAAGCTGACATTCATGACTTGTCTCTCAACCTAGAAAGAGCCAAGTGGATAATCACCTATCTTGAGTAGAGGAACAAATAGTTAGAAGATCACCAAACCATCATGGAACTCCAAAACATAAGAGAAAACTGGCAAGCTACCAAGAGGAGGAAAGTCAAGTTGACAGCACAAGAAATTGAAGCTGATCATGAATTTTGGCTTGAGAGGGAAAACATGCATTTGGAAAAGATGCTAGAGAATGCCAACAAATAGAAAAATATGTTGAGACATATGGCCTATCACTATTTGGCGAGAAACAAAATTTGCAAAGCGAGAATTAGGATTTTGAAGGCCAAGTTGAGGAAAGCTTTGAGGAAGAGGAAAGAGAAAGACAAGCTCAAGATTTTGGCTGAGGCTTCCTTAGCTCAACATGGCACTTGATACAGGACACTCAGCCCAAATTTCAAGAAATTTGGAATACGTTTTGTCAATTTTGAAATTTTTGGAGCAAAACACAGGTTTTTCTGCTTGATGTGTCGCACCACCTAGCGAGAACTTTTGCTACAGACCTCCTTTGGAGGAAAACTTAGCATTTTTGGATTCCTCAAGAAAAAATATGAATTCCCACAAATGGCCAAGAAATTTTGTCAAGTTTTGAGCTTCCAAAAGGGTCAAAAACACCTCACAAATGCTCTTTCTGCCCCTTTTTGGTCACACATGAAGCAATGTTGGGAGAACTCACTTTTGGAGGGGCAAATGGACACCAACTTCAGAAATGCCACCTGTGCTAGAAATTAGACAGATAGACCTTTCCAACAAGCCCACTTGGAGCAAATTTGGTGCACGGAAAGGCCTCCAAAATCAGTTGCAAAAAGGTGCCACGCATAGGGACAGAGGCGTGATGCAGAGGATGGAAAATTGACTTTTTTGCCCAAAAAACTCTGTTTTTCACCCAGTTTCTCTTAGTTTGACTTTTCTCTCTCTCATAGTCAAAATCATAATGTAATTTGATGTAAATGGATAGAATTTTATGTAAAAATGTTGAAAATTCACTCATGGAGGTAGATACATCATGAAAAGGTAGTTTTGAACTGAATGAATCAGTTTCCTAGGTTTTAGAGGCAAGTTGTTCCACTGCCTACTTTTCAGTTCTTAGTTTAGATTTTGGTTGAAACAACTTCTAAACTCTGAATTCGACCCCTAAAGCCTAGCATGAGTTGTTTGTTGTCTATACCTAGTACTTTTTCAGTCATTTGTCAAGGTTGGACTCTTGTGAAAGCTTTTGAGCAGCATTATACACTCATCTCTGCAATTTGGCAAAGGAATAGACCAGGGTTTGCAGCATTTTGTGGGATTCTTGTGGCAAGTTGATTTGGTATTGTTTCTTCTTCTGTAATTCAAGTTTTAAATGTGTTTATGTATGCCATTTTCTCTCTCTTTAAGCTGAACTAAATGAATCAAGGATAAAGGTAGAAATCATTGAAGTTGCGGTGCTCTACTTAGGGTTTGTTTAGTTTTCTATGTTTTCTGCAGTTTGAAGAGGATCCCTGAGATTTTCATACCCTCTCCAAATCCTCATCAGTCTTAAGACTTTCTATCTCGCTTATTTTAAAGTACTAAACCATTTACCTACCTTGCCCCACAGAAACCTCTGCAAGACTATGTCTTTTCCCGAGACCCAAATCTGCCTTTGACATTTGAGCCAACAAACCATCATCAAATTCAATCAAAATCCTCTGAGCACATACCTAGCCTAAAACTAGTTTTTACATCAGTCATCTCAAAGCCTCATTTGCTATATTTTCCTGACAAGGAGAGATCCCTCTCCTGACTTGGTAGGGCTAGCTACCAGGTTAAGCGTGGTATGATTTTACCCTAAATCCTGCCTTTTCAGCCTGAGGTAGATTTAGGCCCTAACATATTGGTGACTCCACTGGGGAAAAGATTATTTGTTTGTTAGTGTTCTTTGTTTTATAAACTATAGATGGAGCCTGAAGTTATGCCAGGTAGCCTTTGAAATGCACATTGCTTTGCGAGTGCATAAGTAGATAAACGTTGCTTCAGTCAATCTCATGTCTAGTCTTATAAACTGAGCATCTGACTTGCAAATTGCCCTAGTACATCAAATAATTCTAGACTTTTGGATGATAAGTTTAGAATTTGATAGGTTGAACAAGTTAATAATGTCCTTTTGATTTTTGGGAATAATTCAACACACTAGCTTCCAAAAGATACACCAGAGCAAACCCTGATCCAGATCCTCCTCCCATGTATGAAAACCCAAATCTAATTCCAAGAATTCTCTGCCAAGAAAGTTCTGTGATTTCTGTGTTTAGATCTCATTCATGCCCGGTCATTTTTTAATATCTCGAATACCTTGAGTTTGATGAACATTTTGATCTATCATTGTTTCAAACTAAGTCTGAAAATGTTGTTGGTTCTACTGTCCTAAATCCAGAGTTTTTCAAAGATCTTGAAACTGAAAAGGCCAATAGATCAATTGACGATTATATTTTGAATCTTCAAACTTCCATTGTGGCTACAAACATTCCCAAATTCTTAAAATCTGCATCTGCAGCTCTTGGTTCATCTACTATTACATCTAGTGCAGAAATTCCAACTGAAACTCCTTTTATTCGCACCATTCCTGTGCAACCTTCCATCTTTGATCAAAAATCTGCAGTTTTTTCACCTCCATCCACTCCTTCTACACCTCAAACATTAAAAATTTATTCACCCTCTTCAACACCTCATACACTGGCCACATCAGCTGCTCCAACTCCTCCTACATCCCCAAGGCCAGTCGTAAATCCACCTCGAGCAATGGCTGCTAGATATGCACCTCTCATTCTGCCACAAAACTTGGATGCCATGCCCGCCGATTATCAAAGTAAAATTCCATTGTTTGATGGTACCCCTCAAGGTATCATTGCTCAGCAACATGTTGATCAGATGGGCGATTTCTTTGATCTCCATGAGATCGATGCAGAGAATGTAACAATGAGGTTGTTTGTGCAAAATTTTGGAGGTGAGGTCAAAAAGTGGTTCAGAGCATTGCCGGCTAGAACAATCAATTAATTGGAAGCACTTCAAAGACAATCTTTGGATCGCTGGGAGATAAAGAAAAATCCGCTTCAAATTCTTTCTGAATATGTAAACATTAAGATGAATGTTGTTAAGAGTGTCCAAGATTATTGTGTTAGATTCAATTCTATTTACAATGAATTCTTTCTGATATAAAGCCACCTATGGGGTTGGCTTTGATTAAGTTTCCTAATGGTTTTGATCCTGATATGGCCTATCAATTGAGAGAAAGAGATCCAGCCACATTGGAAGACATGCAGAAAATTGCAGTCGGCGTTGAGGCAAATCTTCTTGCCAAGAGAGCTAGAGCAAAGGCTGAAAAGAAGGTAACCATAAAGGAGGAAGCTTCTTCCTCAGATCATTTGCTTCGAAATATCGAGAATGTGTTTGATAGGTTTACAATTGCTGATAAGCCTGAAGCACAAGTAAAAAATCCAAACTTTCGTGGTCAACAGCAACCACAATTCATAATCAAGCAACGAGAACAAAGAGCGCAAGACCAAGCAGGATAGCAACATATTAAGACACCCTTACAGCAGAATTTTATACATGGTCCGGAATCAGATGATGACGAGAACATAATTGGAGAGGAGAATCATTTCTTTACACCTGATGATCTGGACATTTATATCATAGAAGATGAGGAGTATTCAGAAAGCCCAGTTGTACAAAGGGATGAAGATTTCATCTTGGCAAACGAAACAATTCTTGAAGAGGAATCTGATGAATATCAGAGGGGATACATGAATGCTTTGATAGCCCAACAGCGAAAATATTCACTCAGGAGTAGAGAGGTACCCATTAATCCAACTCAGAAGAGGAAGGAAGTGACACCGCCAAAGAACGATTCTCCCATTGTGCAGAAAAAGGGAAAGGAGACCGCTGATCCTACCACCAGCAAAACACAATCAGCAAATGAAAGATCAAATCATCCAAGTGTATCAAAGGAGAAGACTGAAAAGAAGGATGCTTCAATCAAAGAGGTAGAGAAAATTTCAGCTTTTAGTTTAGAAAATGAAATTTCTAAGTTAAAGGTGTCAATACCTTTGACTGAGTTGATGAAGAATAGCAGTTATAAAGGTCATGTGTCAAAGATTTTGAATTTAGATCCGTTATCTGATATGGTAAACATTGAGGATGACCAACCTGAGCTTATCTTTGGTCCAGCGTTAGAAGGTCAATCTAAGGATAGTGATGTAGCTCCTTTTAACATCAGCCTTAGATTGCATGATTATGTATTGCACAACACTATGTTTGATTCAGGAGCCTCGCATAATCTCATGCCTAAGGACATTATGGAAAAATTGGGTTTGGACATCACTAGAAAATATCATGACCTTTATTCCTTTGATTCTGGTAGAGTAAAATGCATTGGTCTTATTAAAGATTTGGTTGTTAGTTTGGATTAGATTCCAGTGAAAAATGTGTTGATGGATGTGGTTGTGGCTGATATTCCTCCTAGATTTAGCATGCTTCTTTCCAGATCTTGGGGAGAAAAACTTAAAGGGACATTGCAGCTTGACTTCTCCTATGGTACTATTCCCATGTTTGGTCAGTTGAGGAAATTATACCGGGAGAAAAAGATGAGGTACATGATGACTAGCAAGGAGAAACATGTAAATCATCCAATCAACTATGTACATATTGATTTAGAATCATTTGTTCTATATTTTGATAGTTTTAATGGTGTAAATAGTCAATTAGTTGAAGTAGAAGATATTCCAGAGATCATTGAAAATTTCAGAGATGTACTAAAGCAAGAAGGACAAAGGCTTGATAGTATTGCTGAGCAATCAACCTTCTGACTGTAGCAAAACATTGATGGACAACAAAAAAAAAAGTAAAAGAGCAAACAGAGTTTTAGCATTTGGAGAGGACGAAGCCGGTTTGTGGAGCATGGATTTTGATGGCGCAATAGGTAAGGAAGGTGCTAGAACTGGTATTTGGATTCGCAACCCTGCATTTCTTCCGAACAAAGTGCCAAGTAATGTAAGGGTTTGTTCATATAAATTGACTTTTGATTGTTCAAATAATGAGGCTGAATATGAGGCTTTAATTGCTGGTTTGAAAATCCTTAAAAAGTTAAATGCTAAAAGAATTTTAGTATATGGTGACTCCGAGTTAGTTATCAAGCAATTGAAAGGTGAATACCAAGATAAGCATCCTCGAATGCGGGCATACCGTAATGCGAAATTAGACATTTTGAGATTGTTTCCAGATTACACTTTGACATGTGTCCCTCGTGTATATAATGTTATTGCAGATTCACTTGCAATAGCTACAAGTAACTTGAAAATTCTGATGAATTCAAACAATAAGTTTGAAATTCATGTGAAACGTCACCCAACTATCCCTGATAATCAAAGGTATTGGCAGGTGTTTCAAGATGATAAAGAGATTGAATAATTTCTGCAAAATGAAGGAAAGTTCAAAGATACTTCTATAGATGGGGAGCATGATGATGGTGAAGCAGATATGTAAATTAGATGGAAGATCTGCAGCTCAAGGACAATGTCATTCCTAAAGGTCTAATATCTTTAGAGGAGTTTTTTGATCAAGATGATGTACCCCAGAAACCTAGCTTGCTGCCAATCGAGAAAGGAGTTGAGGATGTGAATATTGGATCAGCATAAAATCATAAAATGGTGAAGTTATCAAAGATGTTGCCTCCACAGGTAAAGGCAAAGTACATTAGTTTATTATCTTCATTTACTGATGTATTTGCATGGGATTATTCAGATTTGAAGGCATATGATAAGAGCATAATTCAACACATAATTCTAATCAAGCCAAATCAAAAGCCATTTTGATAGAAGCTAAGAAGGATAAATCCAGAGTTGCTGCCCTCAACAGAGAAGGAAGTGAATTGATTGTACAAAGCTGGTATAATCGTTCCCATAAGATTTTCAGATTGGATTTCTAATTTGGTGCCCGTGTGCAAGAAAACAAGTGAGATTCGATTATGTATTGATTTCAGAAATCTGAATAAGGTATCTTTGAAAGATAACTATCCATTGCCCAAGATGGATCACATACTTCAAAGAGTAGTTAGAGCATCCCGCATGTCGCTACTTGATGGGTATTCTGGTTATAACCAAATCTTGGTCCATGAGGATGATAAGGAAAAAAAAGCGTTCACCACTCCGTGGGGAACTTTCCATTATGTTAAGATGCCATTCAGATTAAAGAATGTTGGTGCGACCTTTCAGCGGGCCATGGATATTGCATTTGCTAATGAAAAAGATGTATTTTTAGTTGTTTATATTGATGATTTCACAGTTTTTTCTAACTCATATGAAGAGCACCTTTGTCATTTGAAGATTGTATTTCAGTGGTGTAGAAAGTATGGTATATCTTTCAATCCAAAGAAGAGCTTGTTTGCCATGGATGAAGGCAAGCTTCTTGGTCATATCATATCCAAGGAGGGCATCCACATCAATCCAGCTTGAGTGGAAGCCATTCGGAAGATTGATTTTCCATGAAGTAAAAAGGAGATCCAAGCATTCAACGGTAAGATGATTTTTTTACATCGTTTTGTGCCAAATCTTGCAGAACATTTGAGGGAAATCACAAACATATTAAAGAAAGATAGTGTAGTGAAGTGGACCGAGGAAGCAATTAAGTCTTTAAATTTGGTAAAGTTGGCCCTTTCTTCAGCTTCCTTTTTGATCAGCTCGGATTATTCCCAAGATTTCATTTTGTTTTCATTTGCTTCGGATCATACTATGGCAGCAGTCTTAATGCATAAAAGAGACCAGCTTGAGAAACCAATTGCTTTTTTCAGTAGAACCATAAGAGATGCAGATTTAAAGTACAATATTATTGAAAAGCAATCTCTTGCTTTGGTAAAGGCATTGAAAGATTTTCGAGTCTATATTCTGCATTCTCACATCCTTGCTTATGTCCCTAACGCTGCCATTAAAGATGTCTTAGTGCAAACAAATCCAGAAGGGAGACGAGGCAAATGGATCGTAGCTTTGTTAGAATATGATGTGGAGATCAAACCAACAAAGCTCATCAAAAGATAGGGGCTAGCCAAACTAATGGCAGAGTCAAATTTGCATGCCTTAGACATTAATCTCATTGCTGCTATGTCCGAAGAAGATGAAGAAAGTTTGCTTGTTCAGGTATCAGAAATGTTTCTTCTTTCTCCTTGGTATTTGGATATTGTTTATGTACTCCAACATCTTTCACCACTACTTGGAATGGCTAAGAACAAAAGTAGGACCCTGAAATTAAAGGCTGCCAAGTTTTGTATAATGAATAATGCACTTTATTGGAAAGATCCTGGCGGTGTCTTGCTCAATTGTTTGGTTGAAGAAGAAACAAAATAGGTCATGGAAGATTTTCACAAGGGAGATTGTGGAGGTCATCTATTTTGGAAGATAACAGCCAATAAAATTTTAAGAGCCGGAAATTATTGGCCAACCCTCTTTGCTGATGTGTACAAAACTGTTACAAGCTGCCACGAATGTCAGATTTTTCAAGGTAGGAGAAAATTATAGCCTTTACCACTCAAGCCAATTGAAGTAAGTGCTCCGTTTTAGTAGTGGGGTTTAGATTTCATTGGCAAGATCCATCCTACTTCTTCAGCACAGCACAAGTGGATCCTCACAGCGACAGACTATTTCACTAAATGGATTGAGGTCATTCCCACTAGGCAGGCCACTGATTCAGTAATCATTCAATCTCTTGAAAAAAATATTTTTTCATGTTTTGGCTGTCCAAACAAGCTGATCATAGATAATGCAACAACTTTTAAATCTAAAATAATGATTGATTTTTGTAATAAATATCAAATTACCTTGGGGCACTCAACTGTATATTATCCACAAGGTAATGGATTCGTGGAATCCTCAAATAACATGTCCTAGGCCGTATCTAGGCTTAGCTGGTCTCATTAGACACATCATCTCAGTCAACCTTGGGTATTCTCCTTCTAATGTAACAATTTCATGCATCGTGAGTACATGATCTGTATCCTGCTCATGTGGGAAAGGTATATCTGAAAATTTGGGGTTCAGGCATGGATTAACAAAAGTTGAAGGAGGAGCTATGCCAGATCTGGGATTATGGTTGGCATGAATTGTGGTTTCGGCAAGCGTAAGAAGATTGATACTTTCTTGGCATTCTGGACATTTGACTTCTAAAGAGGAAAAATTTACAAGCTCTGCTAATTCATACAAAGGATTATGTCTACAAGAAGATGAAATGGAACAAGTTGTATCTACAGTGGAGGGATCTCTATAATATTTGGATTGTTTATAGGAAATATTAATACGTCATCGGTCAATGGCAAATCTTCTAGGAAAGGATATGACTACAAAAGATAAATTTTCTGTAATATTAGCCGAGGTAATTTTCTTTGGCATGAGAGGCTTAGGATTGTTCACCACCCGGTGTTTTGGAAATGTTAAGTCTTCCCATCTGATAGTTTGGTGTTCTATTTTCTGATTTTTGGGATCAGTCAGAACAACAATACTGGATTTAGAATCTCGACTGGGAGTATGGTGGATGGTTGGCCACAGTGTATTGGTGTGATGAAAACAGGGCTTGGTCTGTATGGCTATATTGTCTCTCTTTTTGTGCATATCAAAACCAGTGGTTTGGATTTGGAGCTGTAAGATATGATCAATGGTTTCATCAAATGTATAGACAGAGAAATTTGGGTAACATTCAAAATAGATTGGGCCATTAGACAAAGGAGCAACTATTCCGCCTATTAAGGAATCAGTGTACTTATTATGCGCCAGATTGTGGACAGTAGCTAACGCAAAAGTATGTATCCTTTATGGATTAAAGGATTGATTCCTACTCGTATACATCCTAAGTGCAGATAATTTGTCTTTAGTCTCTTGGCCTCTGCCTGTAACTCTTTTGGATTTAACAGAGAAATGGTTTGAATACCATCGGCATTTTCTTAAATCTGGGTCACAGACTCTTTAATGCTAATTCTAGTAGCTTCTTTTAAATGGAAAATAGAAAGATCACTATATACTTCTAAGGGAGCTATAGCAGGTAGTTCCCATCGGGCAGAAGGCTAGGGTTCTTCATATTCAAGTTCGACAAAATTTAGGACACGACTGGAACTTAATGCAAACATATTCATTAAAGGGTTTTCTTCAGCCTTAGAATCTCTCTCTTCTAGTTCTCGGAAAGAGACTGATTTCCAAAAAGGGTCCATTCTTTTAATGAGTATAATATTTACAATATCAACCTCTGAACCAGACGTTACTGGCTCTGATACCAATTTTTAGCAAGGGCTTCTAATCACAAGCTTGCTACAGTGGTGCTATAGTGTCGCACGCTCCGCGCTATGCTGTTATCGCTTTCTCTGTTGACTTAGCCTTGATGTGTCTTTAAATGCAGAAAATTGTAATTATAATTATAAATATAATATTTCATAAAATAAATCTTGGTTTTAAATAATACATAACAATTATAAAATATATTATTACAACTCACTTATAACAATTATATGCAGAGTCTTTCTTCATTCATAGTCCCGTCCTCATTCAAATGCCATGTGATAGTAAATTTATTTTAAAATTTAAAAATGAGGTAAGCATATAAATTATTATATATATATATTATATATATATAAATTTAGAATGTTGAAAATATATATGTGAATAAATAATAATATCATAATATAATGAACAAAATATGATATTAAATATGGTGAACATGTTTTATTAAGTTTGATCATGGTTGAGTATGGTTCACCATGTAGACCATGGTTGATCATGGTTTACCATGTAGATCGTCAATCATGGTTGACCAAATGTCTTCATAGTTGACTAAGATTTATAATAATCAATCATCATCAACCATGGTCACCCTTAGACAATTATGAGCGAGCATGGTCATCTTCAATCAACCATAATCACTATAGTCAAGCATCATCAACCATAGTCAATTTGGTCAACCACAATCATTTATCATCACCATGGTTGACTATGGTTAGCTAAATTTAACTGTAGTTAACTTTGGTTAACCATTGTCAACCATAGTTGACTCTAGTCACCATGGTTGACCATAGTCAACCATGGTCATCCATAGTAGATCTTACTTAGCCATAGTCAAGCATGGTCAACTATAGTTAACTATGGGAAATCTAGGTCAACTGTGGTCATCTTTGATTAATTATAGTCACCATAATCATTTGAAAATTATGCTCAACCCATGCTCAACATGGTGAACCTTAGTTAATATGGTCAAACATGGTCAACCTTGATCACCATGAAAAAATATGATCAACCATAGTCATCCATTATCAATATAGACAACCATAACCTATCAAAGAAAATTATGTTAAATCATGGTCAAATTACTCTAACCATGTTCACTTATGGTGAACTTGGTCAAGCCATGTTCATCCATGATTCAACCATGATCACTCGTAATCAAGGTTTAAAAATGTTTGGTAATATTAATATTAATATGGTTAAAAACACATTGAGGTTTATTAATAAGTTTCAATGAGGATTTATTAATAAGGTATAGGGTATTATATTTATTAAAGTTATATTTAATGAGATTTAAAGTTATTTTAATATTTAAGACTAATAAAAATATTAATATTATTATTAATATTCACATTAACAAGGTTTAATAATAATAATAAGATGTTTATTAATAATATTAATATTAACGTTTCTGAATAAGATTTAATATTTATTGCTCCTCTACAACTCAGTATAGGGTAGATGTGTAGGTATAATGTAAGTATGTAAACAACTTATGGAAAAATAATTAAAAGTGATATGGGATATGAGGGTAAACATTAAATGTTGGCTTGATTAATAAAAAGTTAAAAGTAATAAACAAAAGGTTAAAAATAATAAATATAAAAAGTAATATAAAACCTAGGATCCACGATGAGTGTAAAATTTAAATGTTGGTTCAATTAATAATATAAATTTAAAGTAATAAAAATAATAAAATTCAATT
>APFE031204025.1:24826-43584 GCA_000404065.3 Pinus taeda | reverse complement strand
AACTTCTCCTCTGACACTTGCCTCTCTGAATTCGCCCAGGGATGAGTAAGAGATCATCAATCTCCAAGTGGAATCAAGAACTATCCGAGAGAGGACACTAATCAAAATCCTAGAAGCTGACTCACCCCCCTACGATCATCTATATATGGATCCCTCATCACAGAGATCCAGAGGCTGGAATCTTGTATCTTGTAAGGAAGTGTTGTTGGTTTCCTGGTGTAACATCATAGTGTTGGATGATCTAAGCTTTTCATGAGGTGAAGAAGGGCTTTCATGCTGAGAGGATGACGCTGGGTCTGAACAATTGGTTGTAATCCTCTTTTCTATTCTTGATAATAATAAAGCTATTCAAGTTTTCCTCCACATTCTTGTATGTTTGATGATATATACATTTGTGTGGCCAATACATATCTGGTCTTGTATTGCTTATGATTGTAGATCTCTGTTCTTCGATAGTATTATGCTACTTTGATTCCACGGGTGCTCTTTGAAGCTGGGTAGACAAAAGAGGAGTGGAAAAGATCTGTTAGAAGGGAGAGGAACCAAGCAAGGAACCAAGCGCAAGACTGAGGTTGGTGTCCTTTGTTCCCCTCTGATCTATTTCTCATAAAGGAAAGCTATAGTAGTTTTAGTTTGTTTGTTTCTAAGATAGCTACCAGTCTTAGTGGGACTAGTAGCTCCGAGTGGACACTAGATTTCCCGATAACAAAGATTTTCAACTCTCAACGAAGTGATTGGGACCTATGCATACCTGCAGTATTATGGGCCTGTCGAACGACATGCAATAAGTTGACTAGACAGACACCCTTTAGGCTAGTATATGGTGTTGAAGGAGTGATTCCCATGGAATAAATTGTGCCTAGCCTGCACATAGTAGCACTCATGGGTATGAAGGATCGCAAAGCCCTAGACGAGAGGCTCGCGCAACTGGATGAGCTTGAGGAAGAGAGATTTTTAGCTGGATTTCACCAGTAGGTCCAAAAGCAACGCGAAAAAGCATGGCATGATCGATACATTAAACTATGCACCTTTAAGGTAAATGACCTGGTTTTATTATTTCAGAATGCACTGGTTAGGGCCCTATGTCATTAAGGAGATTATCGATAGTGAAGTGGTTTAGTTGGTCAAATTGAATGGAGATCCCTTCCAAGGAAAGGTGAATGGCAGTCGATTGAAGCCATACACCGGTGGTCCGGCCATGTGATTATATGTAGGTAGCACAGTCTTAGCGCTCTAGGTGGCTGAAAGGAGGCACGAGACTATTAACCACACTACCCGGGTTGGGGAGCTACACAATTGGAGGATTGTCCGAAGCAAGGAAGTGTCACATGCTTTGCGATAGTGCGAAGGAACCTACGCTACCTAGGGAGAAATCACATAGGTTAGTCGGAAAGTGACTAATAATGTCACTGTTCATGATTTGACAGTAGAAATGTGGCCAAATGGAGGTGACTGACATTTAAGACGAAATTTATGGATCAAATCCTTGAAAATATGCCACCGATCCGACATTAATGAAGCGAATATGGGTGGAACAGCTGGATTTGAATTCAAAATGCCCTATAAATTATAGGTGGCTACTCAACAAAAAATGCTTGGTATTTTGATAAATGAGTTGTTGATCTCTTAGGTGCACATGAACCACAAGAAATTTAAAGCTTTGATAGCCAGTTCAACATTTGAGACATTGCTGAAGGTGACACAAGAGTTATTGTAGAAAATCACGTCGGCACCCACAAAAGCTATGGATACCGAAGCAGTGACAACAAAGGTGTTAGTGCCGAAAACTATTATGGAGGCAACAGAAGCTACTCTAGAGGTTTTCGAAGTATTAGAGGAAGTCCCCAAATCACCAAGGATGTCGAGACCAAAACTGACCCCAACCAAGGAGAGCACGAAGGATAAAATGGGCAAGTAACCTACAATACTAATGTGCACATCACCAAGAAGAAATCCACCGAAGGACAATCCTACTGTACAAGAAAAGGGCAAAGCCATCAATCTAGAGCCAGAGAAGGAGGAAATCGAAAACATCTCAATGGATGATGAGGACTTGGGGATAGACGTGGAGGAAGTTGAAGTCTAGGGTGCTGAACCTATCACTCGGTTGCCTGAGTACGTCCCTTCGCATAAGGGCAAGACCAAGGTGCCAAAAGATATTGATGAGACGAAGGTTCTATTGCAAACCCCTCTGCTACCAGATGAGATTGTCTTTGAAGGACCGTGCTTGGCGTGGGTTCCTCTATTAAAGCTCGAAGACTGGGACTTATATGACCATGAGAAGTTCCTGCACTTGGCAACTGAGTAGCTAATGCTTCGCATTATTGACACAACCACCGGGATGATCGCATTAGAGCCACGAAAGTGGCTCAGAGGAGTAGACAAGGCATGTCTGCTCAACTTTCTATAGGTGCCACACTACAACCACACCCCGATTACAGTCTTGGTCATTAAGCAGCTGCTATGCTTGGTGTATGATGGGTGTCTATGGCTGGAGGAGCAAATAACCATCACTAATAGATTGATCCACAAGATCATGCGATTGCCCACACAAGAGAAAATCTGGCCATGATATTTGGCAGAAAAGGTGGTGAGCAGCCCCTTGCGAAGGTCATGAAGGAGAAGTTTAAGCTGGTGAAGAAGCTGCATGGATATGCCATATCAAGCATCAGTGACCTTGTTGTAATGGTGGCTATGCAGATTTTGGTAGGGAACATGATGAGGAAGTGTCGCGCTGATGACGTGTTGGCACCTATTGTCCTGCTAGCAGCCTAACGGGCTGAAGGAGTCTAGTTCAATTGGGTGCACTATCTTTGTGGTGAGTTTCTTGTGAACTGCCGCTAGGCACAACAACTCAGCAAGATGTTCCACTATGTGTGGCTCTTGCTGTCTATTGTGCTGGCAGCATGGGAGCTAACAGAGGATAGTTAATTCCCTTCAGTCAAGCGAGACCTACCAGAGGTAGAAAAGTACGCTTTTTTGTGGGAAACCAAGGATGCACAACACATCAAGGAAAGCAAGATCTTCTAGATCTTGATGGAGATGAACATCTGCATGGCCATCAATCGTAAAATGTGGTTGTCGCCTATGGTGTTTGTGAACCTGTAGAGCTACGCAGAGTTTAAGGCAGATTTTCACCATGTGTTCACCAGGGTGTGGAAGGACGCTACACAAACATGATATGACTTGCCTTACCTAGCAACAGATGATGCCATTAATACAGTACTTGATTGTTGGCTGATAGAATGGCGCACTACAACAAACTTGGTGGTGGGAGGGAGCAAGTCCACCATGCAATGCAAGAAGGAGGAGGCCAAGCTCAAGATGATGCAACTGACCAAAAAGAGAAAGAAGGAGGCTGCTGACAAGGCCCAGCTGGAGCATGATTCTGCTTAGCATATGGAGAAGCAAACAGGTGGAACAGAGCGGGGCTCTGACAAAGGCACGAGGTCGCCTTCACCTGAGACAATAGAGGAAGAGACGAATGAGTAGATAGAGAAGCACGGTGCAGAACCACAGGTGAAGTCCACCTGCATCAAACATCCAAGGGAGTAGGAGAAAGGAGGGTCCAGGAAGAAATCCAAGGTCACTAAGACATCGTTGGACCCAATCACCCTCAAACTGGGTGATTTGCATGACATCAACGACAGTGCGGGATGTCAACATGAAGGCCCTAAAATAGTTTGAGAAGCAACAACAATTAATATTGGGGGCTATCTAGACAGGTCTGCAGGAGTTGCAGACCCACGCATCACAGGCACAATTTCGACCAACCTTTCTATCGGCACTTCAGAAGCTAACAAGATGCTGTGCACAAAGGTTTCCAGCGCGATAGTGCTGCCCGATGGAGCATTGACCATAGAGAATGAAGCTGACAAGCCCACTGTTAGCGCCCTTAAGGGAGTAGGGTTGAATCTGATAGTGCTCCCTGGCGAGGTGCTCCACCTATTGCAGGATGGAGTGATTGCAGAGTTAAGGCTACGTGAGCACCATGCCCTACAGGTGATCAACGAGTAGTGGATTAACAATGAGAAAATGGAACTACAACAAGACTCTGCCATCACCGCCATGACTGAGGTAACCGTGAAAAACAAATGAATCATTTAGGTCATAGAGGAGGCATGTCGAATGGTACCGAAGTTGGCCATTCTTGAGGAAGAACTAGTCAAGGTGCGCGTCCAAAAGTTGGCTACAGGGGTGTGCGATTTTCACACAGAGATGGCTTGGGTTCAGTTGGAGTTGAACCTTTAGATTACCGAATTACAGTTGAAGGCCTAGCCTTCAACCCCGCCAAAAGTAAAGGAGCAACGTGCAACTGCTATCACAGAGGAAATAGCGGCGATTGACAGTGCAGTAGCAGACTGCACACAACTTTTTGAGCATTCGTTTGAGGTCTTAACGAGCTTGCAGGAGGACCCCAATTTACAACGACTAGAGATAGAAGCACAAGAACTACAAAAGCACTATGATGAGGTCAAAGCCACATCGCAAATTGTTGCGCTCACATAGAAACTAGCAAAGTTGCAGGAGGCCAAGCATTTGAAAGAACAGGAGGATGCATCACAACACAAGGAAGCAGTGTTGAAGGCACGATTGAAGCCCTGGTTGGATGAAGCTTATGTGGTTATAGTCTCTATTGAAGGAACCTTACAACTCTGTAGACAACTCAATAAAAGCTTCAGGCTGATAGTTCAGGCACTATGACCAAGTAGATGGTAGAAGAAGCAAAGCAAGCGAGTGCACAGTGCACTGCTGAGGTTGCGGTCATACACATTGAGCTAGGAGGTTTTCATGCTATGATCTTCGCACCCACTGAGTGACTTGAGGGTGAGTCATGATGTTTGTGTTGGGGACCTGTTGGGAACAGGATCCCCCAAGGATAGTTTTGGGGCTAAAAGCCCACGTTCTGGGTGAAATTTTGTAATAAAGTTGTAAAGTCTCCGCATTTTGTGGTCGCGGAGCACATAGGTGTCATGAGTCATAAAGGGTTGTCCACCCTTACTTTGTAAAGTGTAAAGTCGGCTGTAAAGATCTACCCATGGTCCGCGGACCATGGGATTGTATAAAAAGAGCTAAGTAAGTAAGCTCTAAGTAGCTTTAGAAGTAAGAAATCTTAAGCAATAAGGAGGAAGTCTTTAGAGAAGTCTAAGTTTCAGGTCATAGCGTAGGTAGAGGCTCTACAAATGAGTGCACATAGGCCTAGGGTGGAAGTCCGCAGCTAAGTGTGCGGACCCCTGCAACTGTGTGTGCAGGGCGGATAGAGTCTGTGATCATCTGAAGATATCAGTAAAGAGAAGCATTCTACAAATTCTATGTCTTCGTTTCCTGTTAATGCATGCTATCATATTGTGTATGGATTTCATTTACAATGCTTATGTGATGCGTGAATGTATGTAATTACGTTGGTTAATTGAACACAATTAAGAATATCTATTTACATAGTGCTAACTGTGATTGTTTAGTAAGATAAATAAAACACTTAAAGATAACTGAGAACTCATACAATACATTGTCATAGCACCGCAAAAGTACTTGAACTACAGGATAGGGTTGCGCGAAGGCCAATCGTACTCCTTCGTGGAGGTACTAAAGGGCAGAATAAAGGGCTAGATAGACAAGGCTCTAGAACTTAACAACCTGCAGGAAAGAAGGAACAGAGGGTACAAACCGACGTCAGGACGATCTCATGGTGCGGAAACTTGGTTCTAGCATCCCCCCATACTGCTTCGGGTGAGACTTCGGTCCACACTCCACGGGCTGATCCTGAAAGGGCCAATAGTGTAGGGGCTTTTTTGGCTAAATAACATTGAACCTGGATCAGGCCCCACCTAGCCAACAACGTGGATGAAGTTAGCGGGCCATGCACTAACTTGGTGGGATAGCCACATAGAAATCATGAGGTTGGAAGGAGAACCTCTAGTGACTAATTGGGAGGATTTTAAAACCCTCATTAAGTCACAATTTTATGCCATTGGGTATGTGGAGAACCACTTGATCGGTTGGAATTACTTCAGGAAAAAGCCGGGCCAAAGCATGCATGAGTACACCACGAAATTCAAGAATATGGCTATAATGTCAAGTATCTCTGCAAAGAAACTAGATGTACTCCTCAAGTCTTTGGGGGGTTTGCACCACCATCTGTGTGAGCAAGTGACGTTGTTCAAGCCCAAATTGGTGGATGAGGCTTTTGTACAAGCATAGTACCTAGAGAACATAGACCTCAAGAGAGCATAATAAAGTGGATCAAAGGAGAAGGAGCAACAAGAAGCTTCTAAGTAGGGGTAAGAAACAAAAAGGGGGAAAAGATAAGAAGATGACAACCACAACACACAAATGCAAAGATCCTATTAACCACAACAACCACTGCAACATCGATGGCCATACAGAGAAAAAATGTTGGAAGTTTCATCCAAAGCTAAACCTAAAGAACAAGAATAAAGATAACAAGAAGAATAATCTCATGGCCACTTATTTGAGCAACCAATTTGAAAGAAACTCAGATGTGGATGAGAAGACCATTTGTATGTTAGTACAAAAGGAGGTGAATCTGAGTAGCCTTTAACAACATGAAGAGAAAGAAATGACAAAACTCTTCCATATAAAGATATTAGTCAAGAAGGCATAGATTGATGCTCTATTTGACTCAGGATTTTAGGCGAGTCTCATTGCAGGAGAGTTGGTCAAGAAGTGTAAGGCCAGATATGATCAACAAAGAACAAACAAGTCATTCAAGGTGGGAGATAGGGTATGGTTACAGTTGACAAGGAGAGGCTGCAGGGGCCTATAAAGAAAATCAAGGCTCTGAGGTATGGTCCCTTTGAGATACCAGAAAAGGTGGGTGATAATGCCTGTCGACTCAGTTTTCCACCATATATGTGCATTTTCTCAATTATGAATGTAGATAATTTGAAACTCTATGAGCCTTCTATGCTAGATCAAGAAGAGGAACAATTCCTACCTTTTGTGGAGAATTTGGCACCAGATGCTTAGGTAGAGTTGAAAAAATATATAGTTTTGTAGAAGAGGTCCATAACTATAGTACATGGGCAACATGACCTTTGGAAGATTGGATTGAAGAGACAAGTTACAAGAAAATATAAATGGTACACCATAGAGAAGGTGAAGGAAAAATTTCCTCACCTCTTTTAGTAGAAGCTTTTGAAGACCAAAATCCTCCCAAAATGGGGAGGTGTGATCCGAATTGGATCATTATATTGTTTTTCATCCATTTTAATGCATTTGGAGTGGAAAAAGTGGAGGAATCAACTCATGGGACCCTTTTTATCGGTGGTACTGAGTTTTGCAAAATAAGGTATGAAACCTCCCGGAAGTGTTTTGAGGCATCAAACGATGTTTTTTAGGCGTAAAACTTTGCCTTTATAAATTTGTACCATTTGATGCTATTATACACACAAAGTTATTTCTCACAGTGCATGAAACACATAAATCAGAGTCCGTATGCAAAAGTTATGTCACTCAGAAGTTGACCTTCCTCTTTTGACACCTATAGTTCGGGCGGATGTTGCATGAACCCCCACTATTCATGGAAAAGGGGCTAGCCATGTGATTATGATGTAAAAGACTCTAGAAGAGCCTATATTGTAACTCTAGTTAAGAGTTGATGTAAACAAAATTAACCACTAGTAGGCTATCCAACTGTGTTATAATTGGGCCATCAGGAGGAAGAGGCATTCCATTATTTGGAGAGCACTTAGTTTCATAGCAATATAGCTAGGAGAGATAGGAGTTAGAGAAAATAGAGAGGATTTGTGCACTATAGTAGCCCATGGGTCATACATATTACTTCTTTGTACCTACAACCATATTTTTAGACAGAGAAAGAGAGCGAAACGACCTCACCTTTGATCTGGGTTTTCTCCCTAAAGGGTTTCCCAAATATCATATCTTGTGTCTTGTGTGTGTGTGTGAGCTTATTTTTTCGTTCTCCACTTTTCTGCATAATTTTTGTTCGCATGCATGCACTAATTACAGTTAAATCTACACATATAAAAGTTTAATCAAATTGTAATAGTGTAGAATCTCATATTTTTAATATAATATTATCGGATCTGTTATGACGAACTGTTGAGTGGAATATCCATGGAATTTTGTGAATCATTACACCCTGTCATAGGGTTTAGAAAGATAAACTTTTCATAGGGTTTACACTGATAAAGGTTAAGAAATACATTCCATATTGCAAAGATGAAAGTTATCACAGACTACACGATGTCATATAAACCATTAAGCTTGAAGTTTGAGCAATATTCCTAATGTTGCAAGAAGACCAAATTTAAGGGGGATGTGAAAAACTCCAAAGCTTCAAAGTAATAATAAAAGGAACTAACAAAGAAAAAATAAGGTTGAGAAGCACTTCATGAACAACCCTAAGTCATATGAGTTCAAGGCTAAGAAGACTTAAAATAACTTAATCAAATATTTTGTGGAAAATAAGGAGTTTGCAAGTAATCAAAAGGATTTCAAGATGTGGTGAGAATTGGACAAAAGAATGGATGAAAATCAAGACTCTATCAAATTTCATCAAAATCAAAACTTCAAAAAATTCTACATGTTGAAAAATGCAGCAAAAAATTCTCAATTTGATTTTGCCTTGATTAAATTGAGAAAGTTAAAATTCCACATTAGCAACCACCTACTAGAGAAATACTCCCCCTACCATTATAGTTGAAATCAACACAATTGAAGAGGAAGCTAGAGTTGAAAGAACATTCATTCAGGATGAAGAGATAATTAATAGTGTGAGCCAATGGATACTAGACATAAGCCCAAGTAGAGGCAATTTTAATAGGTAAATGCAAGAAATTGATATTTACTCATAGATAAAACCAATTATGAGCAAATTCCTTGTTGAAAGAAGCAATGTGTAACAATAAATCGTACTATACATAGACACTTGCAGTTACAGATGTGAAATCTAGACAAAATGGTTAACAAGTTGGAAAAGACAATAGCCAATATGGAATTCACATCATCTAGAGAGGAAGTTGAATTCCTAGAGAAGGGTAATGAGGTCACTATCTCTAATTAGACATGTGTTGTCCCTTTCTTTTTGGATTGGTTTTATGTTACGAAATCTGAGTCACTCAAGCGAGTGGAATTAACATACTAGATAATAAAACTTTTTTATATGAGAAATCATCCAATATAAATTAACAATAATGTTAGATAGTACTAATGTCAATTTTGTCAACATATTCAAATTCATGTTCTATTGGTTCAAAAAGCTACCATTATGTTATTAGTCTTATTTTTGTAGTAGAAAACTAATAGTAAAACTTACACATCTTTTTAATATTACTTTAGTTTAATATAATATCAAATAGTAGCTTAAAAATATTGTGCTTAATTTTCAAAATAATGGAAATATAACCGATTATACCCCTTGTTTGAGAAAGTCATTAAGTCAATCGGATGAAAATTTATGGATGATGTTAGGTCCATCATATCACTTCTATGTTAATTGTCAATCACGAACTTAAGACCGCTACTTTAACTTCAACATCATAGGAATCAAGTGGTTAACACTTCAACATATTTGCAATGATGGTGATGGGCCTCTAAATTTGACATAAATTAAGGCACATGCCTCTAAATTAAACATATATTTAGGCCCATAACCATCCTTCAGCGTATCAAACCTCTCTTTTTTCATTAGATAATGTATTTTTAACTTTAATATGTTCAATAGGAAGGTTTATGAATAATTGCATATTTGTGCCTAATATTATTTATTTTTGTGGAATATTATGAGAATATTGGGCCGATTATGAAGATTTGGAGGAGGAGATAATTTAGGGACTTGCTCCCTACTACAGGAGGATCAATATTAAATAAAAAATCAACAAGGTATTATGGAATTATGACACATATTGTGGAACTTCAATGATTGAGAAAATCTAGGAATGTGTTCCCTACTATTTAATGCAGATTCCTAGTATTGGGAACCAGATCCACTAATCAAGGGATTTTGGTGGGGAAATCTTCCTCCTTTCATGGGGAATGATTCCTAATCATTTTGTATAAGTAGAAAGTCAAATTTTCCTTTAGAGAGAGATTTTTATTAGTCTTCTTGTGGAGAGAACTTGTATTTTTGCATCTACATTGTACTTTCTTGCAGGGATGTAATTGTATTGATGAAAATAATGAAGATTGGTGTCATGTTCAACTTCTAAATATTGTTCTTCTCTATAGGTCTCTGAGTTTCCTTGGGCTTGGCCATCCTAGGAGCCTCAGAGCGCTTTTATATAATTTGTTTTTATTCTTTTCACTTCTTATTCACATGCATCTCTTGTTCTTGTTTCTTTCTATTTCTGCATTTAGTATTAATGAATATTTCTTGTTGTAGGATTGGGTTAAATGGTTGACGTAAGTTCTTTTCCAGGATCACAAGCCTCATTTCATCCTTGGAAAAGCTTTAGAAGGTCATAGTAATCATTGAGCTCCTTAGATTAGTTTTCTTATTCCCAAATCTAGATTTTTGGAATTCCTTTGTAGCAAAGAACAATAAATTTCTGCTATTTTTTAGAGCATGCTAACGAGCTTCAATCACGTTGATTCCACCTGAATTAAATCACAAAAACATTCTATTTAATAATAAAATTTCTCCCATTGCATTTTCACATGATTAGGTTAGGAATTTGATAGATTTACTAGCTCACTAGTTCTTGAATTTATAAGTTTTAGACTAATAATTTTCTGTTATTTAATAAATCTTTCCCATGTATAGATGAATTTGTGGATAGATGTAGACAATAATGTGTGTTTTTGAAAGAGTTCTACATTGCAGGGAGACCTCATATCATTCACCTCATCCACCGATGTTGTCAAAATCCACTAACATCTCAATCCGAATTCTTGTTTTATAAGCAAAAATTGTCATTTCCATTGAGAAAATCCACCCCTCTTGAAGCCCTTGCTTTAGTTCTCAGTAGTTTCCACCACCTCCATGCATTATTCTTTCATTATCCACCTTTCCCAATCTTCATTCCACCTTCTAGACCACTTCCTACGCTTTCGTCCTATTCTTGTAATAAGAACAGGGGTTCTTGTAGGAACTAGTACATCTTGTAGACATCTTGTAGTGGCTTGTTTTGAGCCTAAATTGAGAAAAATCATCATTTAATCTAGGATTAGGCCTCTACTTGACCTCCAAGCCATCAAAACCATTGTACCCCTCTTCCTCCACACCTGTCTCCACTACCAAAGAACAAGGAAATATTAGCATTTTCATTTATAAAATGAAAAGATAAAGAAAAATGGTTATTTGTACTTCTTAATTAGCACATGCATGTAGCAATTAATACTCCCTAGATCGGATTTTATGCTCAATTAGTTTAAATCATCACATGTGATAAATAGGGTTGAGTTCGGTTTATTTTAAATTTAGTTCATGATATTTATGCAATTATAATATGTTTGTACTTTATTTCTTGCAATAGGTTAGGGTTTCCATTTTGCGCAGTTCATTTTCTACAATTAGTTTAGGATTTGATTTCAGTACATGCACTCCATTACATCATGACAGAAAAGCAAGGAAACATTGCATGTTGCACATATAGTGTCGATACCTCTTAAGTTTGTATAAACCTCAGGTTAATAATTAAAGTCGGTAGCCTTGGGAGTTGTAGAATTCTTGTTGCATTACTGAGGCTCATCAATTTTTGGCACCGTTTCTGGGGAGGTGTCAAAGTATGCATTGTTTTCTTCCCTAGTTGATTCATTTCTTTTTATGTTTTGCAAAAATAAAAAATATTTGTATTAGGCATATGTCATTTCAAAAATAGAAAATTGCATTGCATTAGTGCTTTCATTCAATCATTAAAAAAAAAAAAAAAATCTCCAACACCAACCCACCCCCCCATTTGATCACATGGTGTAGTAAGAGCCACACTACCATCCAATTTTGTAGGTACAAGAAGAATAGATGGAAAAGAATGTAGAAAAAATGATTGGAGATGATGACAATGAGGAAGATCCTCTCAGATTTCCCATTCAAGATATTGATGGTAGTGTGCACATGAAGAACATCCCTCCATCTTTTCTTCCAAATTTTCATGGTCTAAGGTCAGAGGATGCGGAAACATTTCCCTTTGAATTTGAAATTGTTTGTAGATCTTATGGTTACTTATTAAAAACTCAAAAATTGAGATTGTTTCTGGCAACATTGAGGGATATAACTCTTAAATGGTTCATGAGTTTAGGGACTAATTCAATAAGATGATGGAATGATATGAAAAATATATTTCTAGAAAAATACAAAGATCGTGATCTCAAAGGAAAAATGTTTAGAATGAATCAAAGATAAGATGAGAGTCTAGAGGATATAATATAGAAGTTCATGTATAATGTTAAGAGGGAAAAACTACATCATTTAGGATCCAACACACTAAAATCCCTCTTAGAACAATTAGGGATGAGTGGATTGATCTCCTTGATCTCATGAGTGGAGGTGATGTATACCAACAATCATTTGAAGAAATTTGTGAAACATGCAAACAC
Source organism: Pinus taeda (assembly GCA_000404065.3). Lineage (NCBI taxonomy): Eukaryota > Viridiplantae > Streptophyta > Pinopsida > Pinales > Pinaceae > Pinus > Pinus taeda. The sequence continues at coordinate 31,065 of APFE031204025.1, read as the reverse complement.
ATATTAAGAGGAAGGGCAAGAGTAAGTAAATCAACATCAAGATTCGTAACTCAAGCTAAACTTGGAAATTTTCTTGATAACTTTAAAAAAGAAATTCTTAGCAATCTAAGTGAATAAGCAGAAATGTTAAGAATTCAAAATGATAAAAAAAGATGTTGATATTTGTGTCATCCATGCAGAATCACATGATGTTAAATATTACCCCTCATTACGAAGGATGAAGGAAGTTTACCAAGAGGACAACGAAGCAAGTCAATTGCCAATATAACTATGTTATGTAGCTCCAAGAGGACCATGGAAGCCTATTCAACCTAGTATGATGCAAGAACCTAATTCATAATTTCAAGCTTATGCACATGCATATCAAAGTAATTGGAACGCACTATTTCCTTGGCAACATTGGCCATCTCAACCCCAAAACCAATCTTCAGAACAAGGTTGGCAAGGAACTTATGGGAGCCATCCACAATATCCTCAATATTTTCCTCAATACCCTCCATACCCAAATCCATGTTATCCCTACCATTCACCTCCACCACAACCACAACTCCAACGACATCTGTCTCAAATATCCACTCTCACTCATCTACCTATACCACCATTTCCAAACCCACACAATGAACTAGTTCAACCCACTTACAATGTTGAGGTACAACACTTCCAAATATCACCTTTCGATCTCAACGGTATTCATCTTAGCTTAGGAATAATATTCAAAAAATAGATTCTCTTGATGCCATTGAAGGACAATATGCAGAAAAAGAAGATTTAAAAGAGAAGATCAAAGAATCATGGGTTGCACTTGATGAAGAGCAAGCAACAAAATCATATATTGAGAAATATCCTTCATGGTTACCATCAAATCCTCCATGTGTTCAAGAGAACAATCAGCAAAAGGAGGAAGATTTGAAGATCATGGAAGAAGAAGACATCGAAGATGATCCAAATCACCAAGTGGACCAGGGGCATCACAACTATATTGAAATATGGTTCTAGATAGTCATTAAGTTGTAGAAACACTCTCTTCTTCAACTCTGCTTGATCCTTTCAAAGTCAAATAATTTGGTATCTGAAGTCAAGGTACACTTCAAATCATATATTGCAAGCCTACAGATTAGTTTATCTGTCATATTGATGTGCACATGGCTCCATTGTAATTTTGTTTTTCAAGTAGGGTAGGGTAGGAAAAAAAATGAAAAATAAGAGGAAAAAAATAAAATCTCAGGTGAAAACCTCCTTTGAGGTACCTGAGATTGGCTCAATGATTGAAAACCTCCATGAGGCGGTCAATGGGTTGGGAAAAAGAGAAAAAAGAGAGAAAAAGAAAAGATGCTAGGTGAAAACTTCCTTTGAGGCTTCTAGGAAAACCTACTAGTTGAAAATCTCATTGAGGCGACTAGTAGGCCTAAAAGAAAAAAAAGAGAAAAAGTAAAAAAAATGTGCTTCGTTTATCTCTCTGATGAATATAGGTTCCCTCCAGCATATGCAAGCAACAAAAACAAGTTGGCACCAACAAAAGAAAAAAAAGGTCAAATCTAGTCAAAAGAAGTCAAATTTTGACTTTCTCCTCCTTTGCTCAAATGCTCCAACATGACCAAGTTCATGCAAATTCATCACCCTCATCTATTTCCACCATCCACTCATCATTTCCAATCTTCTACCACTCATTTCCCATGCTGTCCTAAAGAACTACATGGGTGCTATGTTTTATTACAGGAAACATAAATACATGGACCAAAAAACTATTTTTGCCATATCTTCCAAACCATGCATCTATTTGCCTAGATGTTTTCAGGGGAGAAGTATATGGATGATGGTAACATGCTCAAGCAATTTCAATGAATTTCAATTCACATTTTTCGAGAAATCAACCTCCATCAACTATATCCATTTTTGAATTTTCTCGATATTTGTGCATCCATTTAAAAAAAAAATCATGGGGAGATGCATATGGTTTATGGTAACATGCCCAAGCAATTGCAGGAAATGCCAGTGCATGATTTCCAAGAAATCATCCTCCATCACCTTCAACCATTTTTAGTTTTTCTCGAGATTTGTGCATCCATTGGCCAATATATTTTTATAGAGAGGTGCATAATCATGATGGTAGCATGCTTAGAAAATTTTAGGTCAATCCATTCTACCATTTGGGAGATATGGACAAAACAAGTTTGCTGCAAGAGGTTGTCTTGAATTACTACAGGATCTCTATAGGAAGGCCGAGAAGAAGCTACAAGATGCAATATGATGGAGAAATGGGTTAAAAGGTTATGTATTCTTTAGGGAAGGTTGATACAGGTGATCCAGGTGGATATTGATGGCCACCCGCCAATTCCACTTGGACCCCCACCATTGCTTCTTTTAGTTTTTCAGTTTCCTTAATTGTAGCACAGTTTACTATTTTTAGCAGTTTTTCGGGTCCTAAACTTTTGGAGCCGTTTTGAGGCCCAAAACGACGTTTTTTTGGAAATATATTGCCAGCGATATTTTGTATAAAATCGCCTTTTCCATCATAGTCCTCGGAGAGATCTTTCTAATGGGCTATCATGTGCGTCAAATGGAGATAATATGACAAAGTCGTGACCCCAGGAAGTTTGTTGTCCAACTCACCCCAACAGGGCCCATAAACTCTTGGTGTTACATCTCCTCGAGTTAGGGTTTTGGTTGTTTAGGGTTTTCTCTTATTGTTCAATAATAAAAAGGCCCTTGAGCCTCATTGTAAGCCAGTTCAAAGGCATGTAATCGCCACATCTCTTCTCAGAGATAAGCTACCATTGCAAGCATATTTCAGTATTTTACATTAATGAAATGAAGTATTATTTCCACTGCATCTCTGTGTTTATGGTTATCACTATAATTTGTTGAGTTCTTGTTTAAATCCGGATCAGTGGTATCAGAGCGGTCTGCTTTTTTTCTCTATTTTTCTTTGCATGTCCCCAATGAGGTCGAGATATAAGGATTTAGAGCTTGAACTGGTCGAACCTTTACAAGATCAACCTTGCAAATCCCGACGACCTCCCATGGCGGATGAAAAGAAAGATGAGGGGGTAGGAGATCCTATCAAAATTTTGCTCGAAGAAGCCCTCGAGCGATAAAGGAACTCGATGATGGACAACTTTGCCTAGATCTTCAGTGGCTACCCAGGGGTGACGTTTTAGCTTCCAACAGCTACTCTGGAAATGCCACACCGTTTAAGGTACAAGTTAATTTTGAAATCTCCATATTCAAGGGTCAAATAGACGTAGATTTCATCAATAAATGGTTAAATATGCCAGAGGGTTATTTTTCTGTTCATAATTTTTCTAGTCGGGAAAAGATTATTTTCGCTCTTCTCAAAGCAGCCCCCCACATCAAGGACTGGTTGGAAACCTACTGCGAGCAGAAAGATGAAAGTACAAGCTCACTATTTTCAGTCACTCACACTTTGAATTCATTCCAGGATGCCATCAAGGTGCAATACTACCCTGTCAGAAGCTATGAGGATCAATACATAAAGTGGACCACGTTGTGGCAGGGAAGGGACCAAGACATGTTAGAGTTTACCAATATTTTCCATACCCTTCGCACAAAGTTGGGTATTAAGGATTCAGAGCAGCATTTGGTACTCAAATACAGTGGTTGCCTGCACAAGTACATCCAGGAAGAAATAGAATTCCTGAACATCTCATCGCTCGGCACGACTTATGATATGCCATCAAGGTCGAGCAAAAGTTTAAACAGAAGAAGTGAGACTTTGGATCTACAAATCCAAAGCAAGGGAAAGGTGCTCCCAAATTGTAGAACAAAAGACAAGGCCAAGGCAGGGCGGCCCAACACAACCCACCAAAGCTGCAAGCAAAGAACAATGCTGCAAAGCTGAAAAAGGACACGGGAAAGTGGTGTGAGTTCCATAAGAGCTCTACTCTACTCACAACACAAGTGAGTGTTGGGCCAAGCAGTCACTAGTGATCGAGCTAAAGGTTTCAGAATCAGATGCATGTTCCAACTCTGAGTCAGAACTCGACAAGGGGAATGACAAAGGGAAGCAGATTATCGATGCAGAGCCCAATGCCACTATTTCCACCACGAAGATCCAAAAGGAGGAACCCGAAGATCCAGAAGAGGAGGAGCGTCTCTTCCACTCCCAGATGTCATTCATTGTCGAAAAAGAAATCCAAAAGAACCTCATTTCGGCAGAGGTCGTGAAGCGGCTCAGCTTACCGACCATAACACATTTGCAAATGTACACCATTGGGTGGCTTCACCAAGGACGGGATCTTCGCATGAGCCAGCAGTGTCGTCTTCCATACAACATCAAGTCCTTCACGGATGAGGTATTGTGTAACAGTGATCCCCTTGAAGTTTGTGATCTATTATTAGGACAACCATACTTGTGGAAGTGACATGCTGTGTATGAATCAAGGCCCCATGTTGTTAGTGTTACTTTGGGAAATAAGTTGAACAAGATACCTGAGGTATCACCGCCTACCGCCACCTCTTTTGTTACAACAAAACAATGTGGTAAGCTCATTTCCAAAATAGGGAAATTTGTTTTCCTGATGATACGCCCTCAAGGAAAGAAGAAGACGGTAGCCACAACCTCTAGACAAGGCTCCTCCGCACAAAAACTACAGATGGACAACGTTAGGCCCCTATGCTACTAGTGTAACCCCTTATTGTTATTAGTACAACCCCCTTATTATATTTATGTACTCATGTGGTCCCCATATTGTTACTATTGTGCCCCATAGAAGCCCACTATTGTTATTATTGTGCCCTTACATTATTATTGTTATGTCAGCTCTAATTACATTATGGCCCCTTAGACTCCTATATATAGAAAGGAGGTATTTTCATTTGTATCATCCAAGAATTATTCATTTATGTAATGTAAAGGAGGTTTGCCCCTAGAAGAGGCTAAATTCTAAGGCATTGATCTATCTTTTCTATCTTTTTGTGAGCTGGTTTCATAACATTTGGTATTAGAGCTATGAATTCTAGTGTTTCGCTGCTCCAAATAGGTCATCATGGCATTTGCACTATAACTTTTTTTCTGCGATGTTTCCAATGCTAAAACAAAAACCCATTTGGGATGAAATCTTTCTAAACCTCGGGTCCAAATTTCCAAGCATTTTGCGCTATATTTGCGGAGATATGATCTGAGGAAGTTGGCCTTTTTGCAGACTCCTAAATTTCATTCCAAACAGGTGACCTAGGGAAAATCGTCATAAATTTTGTTTTAAGCATCAGATTGAAATTTCGTAAGAAGTTACAAAAGGAGGATGGACTATAGTTTCTTGTATATATTTTTCAGATACCAAGGTCAAAACAGTGACACGTGGAACTTCTTACAAGTTCTCTCTTTTGGAACGGTTTATAATCAGGTCATCTTGGGAGATTGTGCATAACTCTGCCTTGAAGAATCTAAATTCGATCAAACTGGTGGCATTGGAAAGAGGACACAGAAGGCTACTACAAGTCGCAATTTCAAAACTAGAAGAACTGAAATTACAGAGTTATAGTCATTTCAAGATCGAGCTCCTAAAATCAAGAAAAGACGATATGAGGAATTTTGATGACAAGGATCTGGTAAATTGGATACTTCAGATGGAGCAATATTTTGATCTACATGGTGTACCACTTTTACAAAAGGTATGTATTACATCTTCATATTTAGAACCGGATCAATTTTTATGGTATAAAGGGCTTTTTTCTCATAAACAACTTGTTACGTGGTCAGTTTTCACGGAGGAAATGATAGCACATTATGAGGATACAAAGAGCATCACCTTCTTTAGAGCAACACCACAACAATTGGAAAGAGTAAAAGGGCTTTGTTACAATTGTGATAGAAAATGCACTAAAGGTCATAAGTGAGTTGAAAGGAAATTATTTTACATAGAGTATGAAGAGGAGAAAGAAAAGGATCAAGAAACATCAAAAGAAGAGGATATACGCCAGGACCCAACCCCAGAGAAAGAGAAATGAATCAGACCATATCTTGTAAAGCATTGGCAAGAATTACCACTCCTCAAACTCTCAAGGTAGAAGGACATATCAAGAAGAAAAAGGTGCAAGAAATGAAAGATCACATCGATAAAGAAGAAATGAATCCAACCATATCTTGTAATTCATTGGTCGAAATTACCACTCCTCAAACTATCAAGATAGAAGGACATATCAAGAAGAAAAATGTTCAAGAAGTGAAGGATCACATCGAGCATCAAGAAATGAATCCGACCATATCTTGTAAAGGATTG
>APFE031204025.1:0-24275 GCA_000404065.3 Pinus taeda | reverse complement strand
AATCGATCAATTTCAGAGTATCTCATCAAGTGGAAGAACTTACCTGTTGAAGATTCCACATGGGAGGACAATAATTTTATATAGAAGCATCAAGAACTACTCAAGCATTGAGGACAACACTTTTTGAAGGAGAGAAGCATGTTATGCCCCTATACTACTAGTGTAACCCATTATTGTTATTAGTACAACCCCCTTATTATATTGATGTACCCATGTAGTGCCCATATTGTTACTATTGTGCCCCATAGAAGCCCACTAGTGTTATTATTGTGCTATTACATTATTATTGTTATGTCAGCTCTGATTATATTATGACCCCTTAGACTCCTATATATAGAAAGGAGGTCTTTTCATTTGTATCATCATAGAATTGTTCATTTATGTAAAGTAAAGGAGGTTGCCCGCTTCAAGAGGTTGAATTCTAAGGCATTCATCTATATTTTCTATCTCTTTGTGAGTTGGTTTCATAACAAACAGGGCCGTGGAGGAGTACAAGGACATCTTCACCTCCCCTGCAAGGGTTCCTCTGCACTGTCAAGTCAAGCATTCCATCGATCTGACACCAGGTGCACCGCTGGCCAATGGACCAATCTATCGGTGCTCTGTTCTGGAGAATGATGAAATCAAGAGGCAGATTCAGGAGCTGCTACAGAAAGGTCACATCTGTCTGAGTTCATCACCCTGCGGGAGCCTGATCGTGTTGATACAGAAGAAGGATGGGACTTGGAGACTCTGGATTGGCTATCGAGCACTGAACAAAATCACTATTCGTAATAGGTACCCGATCCCATGAATTGATGACCTCCTGGACCAACCGAAGGAGGAAAAATATTTTAGAAAGATCGATTTGAAGTTAGGATATCTTTAGGTACCAATAAAACCCTCCGATGTGTGGAAGACTACCTTCAAAGCTAAGGAGGGCGTTTTCGAATGATTGGTTATGCCTTTTAGATTGACGAATTCTCTTGCAACCTTCATGAGGCTAATGGATGACATCTTGTGGCCATTCACCAACTCATTTGTAGTGGTATAATTGGATGACATCCTAATCTCCAGCCAAAGTTGGGAAGAGCACCTCCACCACATCCGACAGGTTCTCCAAACACTGTGACAACACAAGTTATGTGCTAATTTGGAGAAATGCACTTTTGGCATGACCCAGGTTCAGTATCTGGGATACATTATTGATGAACAGGGGGTGCATGTGGATCCAGCTAAGATCCAAGTCATTTTGGATTGGCCATCTCCAACCACTTTGACAGAGTTTCACAGCTTTCTAGGTCTTGCCAACCTTTACCGCAAGTTCATGTTGGGATTTTCTCATATCACTTGGATTTTGAGTCAAGTCACCAAGGGAGGAGCGAAAGAAAAATTCTTTTGGTTTGAATCTCAATAGAAGGCATTCACAGAGTTGAAAGATTGTCTCTGCTCGACACCAATGCTCGCATAACCAGATTTGCAACAACCATTTGAGGTCGAGACAGATGACTCTGACTATGCTATTGGGGAAGTCCTTAGTCAACGCGAGCATCCAATGGCATATAATAGTGAGACACTTTCAGACATAGTCCAAAAGTATCCCACTTATGACAAAGAGAAGTATTCCTTTGTGCAGGCCTGCCGACAATGGAAGCGTTACATTTTGGGGAAGGAAATGATCATCCACACAGACCACCGGCCCTTGTAGTTCATACAGAGCTAAGGGAAACTACAGACTGATCTCCATCAAAAGTGGTCCACATACCTACAACAGTTCCATTTGAATATCAAGTATAAGAAGGGCAACACCAATAATGTTGCAGGTTGCCTCAGTTGACCACCGATCATGGCGTTAACCACCGTGCTCAAATATTGTGGGCATGAGACTTCTGATTAGCCACTTCTCTACAAAAGCGACCAAGAATTTGGCCACACATATCAGACACTCTTGGAGGGTCAGCGTGTTCCAGATTTTCACCTCCAGAATGCCCTGTTATGCCACCTGGGTCACCCTTCAAGCGAGTGTGCCAAGATGATTTGGGAATCACACGACAGTCGGGCTGTTGGGCATTTTGGGGTCGAGAAAATGGTGGCAGTACTGCAGAAGTATTTCTATTGGCCGAATCTTCGACAGGATGTTGGTAAGTACATCAGATTATGCACTTCCTGCGCCATTGCCAAACCAACCATCAAGAAGCAAGGCCTCTATACCCCACTTCCTGCCCCTAGTTGACCTTGGGAATCCATCTCCATGGATTACATGTCAGGCCTTCGTTCCACTAAGCATGGAAATGACTGTGTTTTTGTGGTCGTCAACAAGTTCTCTAAGATGGCCATTATGGCGGCCTACAAGAAGAATATCACAGCAGAAGCCACTGCTAAACTCTTCTTTGAACGAGTGTGGGTACACTTTGGGATCCCACAGTTTATCATCTCAGATCGGGACAACAGGTTCCTCAGTACATTTTGGTCTAGTCTCTAAACCCACCATCCCACTAAGTCCACAGCCTTCCATCCTCAAATTGATGGCCAGACAAAGGTTGTCAACAAGATGATCGTACACATTCTATGCATGTACAACTCAAAGCATCCACGCACATGGGATGAGAGCCTCCCCTATGTTTAGCACAGCTACAACCGGGCTCTCCACAACTCGACTGGCCACAACCCTTTTCATGTGGGCTTGGGATTCCAGCCACTATGTCCCATTGATGTGGCCATGCCATTTGCAACTACTCATGTAGATTCGGCTCATGTCCGGTCCAAAATAGATAAGGCAAACAGCTTCATTGAGCACATCCAACATATTCGCCAACAGTTCCGTGACATTCTGAAGAAATCAAATACCAAGTACAAGCAGCGACATGATCAACATTGGGTGCCACACAAGTTTCAGGTGGGCAACAAAGTCTGGTTGCATTTGCAAAAGGAATGCCTTACTGGAGCCTATCAGAAACTCAGACCACTCCGATATGGTCCTTACACCATTACCAAGGTTATGGGAGACAATGGATTTGAGCTCAACATTCCCCCATTCCTTGGCCTACACCCAGTGTTCAATGTGGAACACCTTTGGCCATACTTCCCACCATTACTAGACACATCAGACATTGTAGAATAGCTCACACCCGCAGAGTTAAATCCAGATTGCATGGAACAAACTGCAACTGATTGGATCATGGACACACAGATCAAGCACACTTGCCAGCAAATTATCCAACTGTATCGAGTTGTCAAATCAGGTCAAATCCTTCACCAAGGCAAGTGGCTCACCAAGGACCAAGTTCAGTAGAAGTTCCCTAATCTCATGGAGAAACTCAACGCAATGGGGACCATTGCTTCCTAACAGAGGAGGAATGATCCAGGTGGATATTGGTGGCCACCCACCAATTCCACTTGGACACCCACCATTGCTTCTTTCAGTTTTTCAGTTTCCTTAATTGTAGCACATTTACTATTTTTAGCAGTTTTTTGGGTCCTAAACTTCCAAAGCCGTATTGAGGCCCTAAACGACGTTTTTTTGGAAATCTACCGCCAACAATTTTTTGTTAAAAATCGTCTTTTGTGTCTTAGTCGTCAAAGAGATCTTTCCAATGGGCTATCATGCGCGTCAAATAGAGATAATATGACCAAGTCGTGACCCCGGGAAGTTGGCCGTTCGACTCACCCCAATGGGGCCCATAAAGTATTGGTGTTACATCTCCTCGGGTTAGGGTTTTCTCTTATTCAATAATAAAAGGCCCTTGAGCCTCATTGTAAGGCAGTTCAGAGGCATGTAGCCACCACATCTCTTCTCAGAGATAAGCTACCATAGCCCTAGCTGGTTTATTTTCATTTCTGTTTGTAAGTATATTTCAGTATTTTACATTAATGAAATGAAGTATTATTTCCACTGCATCTCTGTGTTTATGGTTATCTCTATAATTTGTTGCATTCTTGTTTAAATCTGGATCAACAGGTCCCCCAACATCTGCACATCAACAAGAAGACAACCCATCAACAAAATGAGATCAACAAAAAGGAAAAAGGCAGTCAAGAAGATGTACCTAAGTCATTAGTACCACAACAACATCAACTCAACAACAACATGCATGTCTCTCCAACAACCTGCAGGTAGGTACATGTATGAAATATTCTTGACCTCTTCTCTTGAGCATATTATAGTTATAAATTTATTATCAATGCATGAAGGATGAGGTTTTATAAGCTAAGGATAGGTCAGTAGTCTCAACCACCTTCAGCTAGTTAATTTCATCTCACTCATTCACTCATGCAATGTGGAAAATTCAAATTATGAAAGGTGATGATTTCAAGGAATGGGGACTGCAATTAAAAGAAGAAATTTTTGCAAAGGCCAAGTCACCATAGCATTCCAAACCCTCCATCCACTTCATATTCACTATCTTTCCATCATTCATCCATCCCATTTCATAATTTCAAGAACGAACCCTACACTCTGTCTCACCTTGAAAATTTCTTGAAAAAAGAACAAACAGAGCATCCTCTCCATTTTCACAAACCTACACTACTCCCTCTGAGCCCTAGCATCATCCTCCAAACCCTCTACATCATTTCTCATCACTCCCATACAGTTAAAAGAATATGAAAGAGAAGGAATGAATGCTACAAGAAGATAGAATGTTGCTACAAGAAGGAAGAAAGCAACAAATGGTGCTAAAACCAAAAAAAAATAATACAGTGCCTAAGAGAGACCTAATCAAAATAGAAAACTCCAAGACCATTAGGCAATCATTTAGGCCACAAAAGAAAAGAAGAAGGCAAGCTAATGATATCAAGAAACAATGATTTTTCTATACACAAATATATTTTTAGGCTTGTCCTTGTAGAACATACAACCAATATTCTTAAGAGAAAGGACTGAAGAATGCACAAGAGAGAGGACACTAGGGCCATGAATGAGACACAATGAGGTCACTAAGTTTCTTAGAGGATGAGCAACACTTTCAGTAGGGGAGTATGATGGGCCTCTAAATTAGACATAAATTAAGGCTCATGCCTCTAAATTAAACATAAATTAAGGCTCACCTAACCATCCTTCAACATATTAAACCTCTCCTTTTGCATTAGATAATGTATTTTTAAATTTAATGTGTTAATTAGGAAGGTTTATGAATAATTTCATATTTGTACCTAATATTATTTATTTTTGTGGAATATTATGAGAATATTGGGCAAATTATGAAGATTTGGAGGAGGAGATAATTTAGGGACTTTCTCCCTACTACGAAAGGATCAATATTAAATAATAAATCAACAAGATATTATGGAATTATGGCACAGATTGTGGAACTCCAATGATTGAGAAAATATGGGAATGTGTTCCCTGCCATTTAATGCAGATTCCTAGTATTGGGAACGAGATCCACTAATCAAGGGATTTTTGTGGGGAAAGCTTCCTCTTTGCGTGGGGAATGATTCCTAATCATTTTGTATAAGTACCAAGTCAAATTTTCCTATAGGGGGAGATTTTTATTAGTCTTCTTGTGGAGAGAACTCCTATTTTTGCAGCTCCATTGTATTTTCTTGCAGGGATGTAATTATATTGATGAAATTAATGAAGATTGGTCATGTTCAACTTCTAAATCTTGTTCTCCTCCATAGGTCTCTGAGTTTCCTTGGGCTTGGCCATCCTAGGAGCCTCAGAGCCTTTTTGTATCATTTGTTTTTACTCTTTTCACTTCTTATTCATATGCATCTCTTGTTCTTGTTTCTTTCTATTTCTGCATTTAGTATTAATGATTTCTTGTTGTAGGATTGGGTTAAATGATTGATGTAAGTTCTTTTGCAAGATCACAAGCATAATTTCATCCTTGGAAAAGATTTAGACAGTCATAGTAATCATTGAACTACTTGGATTAGTTTTCTTATTCCCAAATCTAGATTTTTGGAACTCCTTTGTAGCAGAGAACAATAAATTTCTATTATTTTTTAGAGCATGCTAATGAGATTCAATCAAGTTGATTCCACCTGCATTAGATAAAAAAAATCTATTTAATAATAAAATTTATCCCATTGCATTTTCGTTTGGTTAGGTCAGGCATTTAATAGATTCACTAGCTCACTAGTTGTCAAATTTCTATGTTTTAGACTAGTAATTTTTTGTTATTTAATAAATCTTTCCCATGTATAGATGAATTTGTGGATAGATGTAGAAAATAATGTGTGTTGTTGTAGGAGCTTCTGCATTGTAGGGAAACCTCATCTCGTTCACCTCATCCAAGCCTCATCCACCCATGTCATCGAAATCCATTAAAATCTCAAACCAAATTCTTGTTTTATAAGAAAAAATTGTCATTTCCATTGAGCAAATCCACCCCTCTTAAAGCCCTTGCTTGAGTTCTGGGTAGTGTCCACCACTTCCATGCCTTATTCTTCCATTAAGCACCTTTCCTAAGCTTCATTCCACCTTCCAGACCACTTCCTAAGCTTTCGGCCTGTTCTTGTAATAAAAACAGGGGTTCTTGTAGGAACTAGTACATCCTGTAGACATCCTGTAGGAAATCCTGTAACAGCCTGTTTTGAGCTCGAATTGAGAAAAATCATCATTTAAGCTAGGATTAGGCCTCTACTTGACCTCCAAGCCATCAAAACCATTGTACCCCTCTTCCTCCACATGTGTCTCCCTTGCCAAAGAACAAGAAAATATTAGCATTTGCATTTATAAAATGAAAAGATAAAGAAAAATAGTTCTTTTTATTTTTTAATTAGCACATGCATCCAATAGCTAATACTCCCTAGATCAGATTCCATGCTCAGTTAGTTTAAATCATCACATGTGATAAATAGGGTTGAATTAGGTTTCTTTTAAATTTAGTTCATGATCTTTATGCAATTAGAATATGTTTATTTCCTTGTACTTTATTTCTTGCAATAGGTTAGGGTTTCCATTTCGAGCATTTCATTTTCTGCAATAGGATTTGATGTTAGTACATGCATTCCATTACATCATGACAACAAAGCAATGACACATTGTATGTTGCACATATAATGCTGATACCTCTTAAGTTTGTACGAACCTTGGGTTGATAATTAAAGTCGGTAGCCTTGGGAGTTGCAACATTCTTGTTGCAATACTGAGGTTCATTAGATGATAAACATCTTTGAATAAAAAGAGAAAAATGAGTGAAAGGTATCTTGCAATCATATGTTGTATGAGCACAAGTGACATTGATACAAGTGTGCTTTATATAAGGAGATGCGACATTCTTTTGTGGAATCTTGTGGTGCATCTTTACACACCTAATCTTCCCATATAATTGTTGTGCATGTTTCACAAGACCTTCCTCGACTATTATTCAACACACATCAATTCAATATAGCAATGTGTTATGTAATCCCTCTTCCATATATCTATAATAAATTTGTTCATTAATATTATTAATTATAAGATTTATAATCAATATAATATTAAAAAAATATGTTAAATTTGATATGAAATAGAAAAATGTCCAAACTCCTTATCACGTGAGTCATGTAAATTATGATATAAAAAAACAAAAATTTAGTCCCCGATATAAAGAATTATCCCAATAAAAATATTTAAAAAAATGTTTATTGAATTCAAAATAAATATATAAATATATAGTTTTGAATCCATGAATACATTTTTTATATTTTAATATGAAAAAGTTCGTATATCATTTGAAATTAAATGATAAAAGAAATATACTTCAAAATTTTGATTTTTTTAATATTTAACCTAATTACTAATTGAGCAATGGAATTAATTCTATTCAATGTCTTTGATCATATAAGTTATAATGATGAAAAAATTAAAAAAACAAATAAATGGGCATTAAAAAATGAATAAGCATAATATATAATTATATGTAATATTAATCTATTATTATAAAAGTTCACTTATTCTACAAATAAAATTTCCTTAGCATGTAAGTTATGAAGATGGAAAGGTTTGATATTATATTCATAAAATTAATCACCATGTAAAGTGCCTTATCAATGATCCTCATTAAGGATAATGTTCAGTGGAAATGCCTTACCAATAATCCTTATTCCGGATAATGTCTCAACTCCGCATGGTTATCCAGAATATATAATAAGGTTGGACACGATGCTCGAAATATATTAAGCATTCTGTACACTAAAAAAGTAATCGTGGAGTATTAGTAATTGACATGATGTCAGATTTCATGTCATGAATATTAGCAATGTCTATCATACTAAAGGTAAATTCTTAATCATTTCTATTTAATAATAACAATAATAATTTATTTACTAACCAAATGACACATCGTTATATTAAAATAAATTTTAATTATTATAATTTATAAACTTTTAATTATTTCATGAAAGGATAAGTCTTAAGAAAATAATAACAAAATAAACCACATCATCATTATTTCATCTAATGGCCTTTTCCCATAAAAAGCTATAATAGTTTCACTACATTGGAGGATGATTTTACATCAATAATATTCCAACTTATTATTGAGATTTCAACTTGCACATCTTTAAAAATAAATTCCATTAATGCCTAATTTTGGAAAAAATGATATCTATCTTAACACTTCAAGCAATAGAAAAATATATCATGAACACTTTGTAACTTCGAAGATTACAACTCTGGAAAAAATTATATCTATGTTAACACTTTAAGCAATAGAAAAATATATTATGAACCCTTTGTAAGTGCGAAGATTTTAACTCTTTTAATGAGTTTCTCATTTGTTATTAGTTCCTGCCCCTTCGAGGTTGTAGGGATTATAATATTCGTTTCTTTACTTTGTGTTAGTTGTGTACAGAAACCAAAGAGGTTGTTCTTATCTCAATAAAAGTTTTTTCCTATATTCAAAATTATTAATTTAAATTTATTAGTGAAGCTTATTAAAATGATGATGGCAAATATTTTGACTAACCAAGTTTTATTTTTCCTTTTTTTTAAAGACTAAAGAGGTGAATTGTCTTTAAAATTTTTAATTGAAAGTAAAATTTGAATTGCTATTTTTTCCAATATTACTTCTTAACATTAAATGTTAATTATCGAAATGCATAGGCCATAGTTTACAGCTCATTTTCCCTTTATTTTCCATGTATGTCTTTAATGTAAAGTTATGCGTTGGTGTCTTGGTCTCTCTATGTTGATTTAAACTCCTCATTCATTGAAGGCTCAAGGAAAATGTTAGATGAGAAATATTTCAATAAACATTCTAGTAAATAATTTTGAACAAAGCACATCTTATTGAATCCCATGACATGAAATACTAAATATGTAACTCATTATTGTTTTCAAAATGCAAACCTCATGAGAGTAAAAAAAAAAAAACACTCTTTATTTTCTTAAGCCGTTGGAAGTAGGAGTTATGCTTTGATACGCACATCTCTCGACCAATGTCTACTGGTACCAACAAGATCTAGTTCATTCTAGATTATGACCCTAAATTTTTAATGAAACAAGTAGCCTCCTTTTTATAGGATGTGTTAAGACACCAACCAAGAATTGTTGACTGATTTTTGTATTCATGTGTGTAGCAATATTTGTTGGTGGTTACTTTCAGAGTAGAACTACATGTTTTGTGCATATCCATTGCAAGTAGGTGGATGATTGGTAACAACAGGTATTAACATAAACTGTCAGTATCTTCTTGTCAATGAAGTTTGAATTCGTAACAAGTATCTATTTGGGAGCCCACTTCAAAGTTTTAAACTGCCCAACGAAGGAACATATAAGGTAAGCTTATCCCAACAAAGTCATATGACTTAACCTTCTAGCAATCTCTTTTAGGGGAATAAATAAAGGGTGGGCCTGTCAAGACTTGAAATCTAGGTTTACAAAATAAATATAGGAATTTAGTGGAGAAGAATCAGACTTACCCATTGTCTGTAAGCAACTTTAGCTGGTGTATTTCTGCTGGTGGTGTGCTACTCTCCTCTTATTTTCCTTCTCAAATTTTTTCAAAAAAATTCTCAATTACTCATTGACCTTTTTGCTTGAACTCTGAAGGGTGAAGGAGGCGGCCTCTGGGATTCTTCATCTGTAATTTTTTGGTAATCGTTGGATGGTGTGGAGCTTCATTTGCAATTTTTAGGTAGTGCTTGGATGGTGTGAAGTTGTTTACTTTTGTGTGCAAGTTGTATAAGTCGATTATCACAACTCTCTCAAGGTTCACTTGAGATCCAACCATCTGGAGTGCTAACAACTAAATGCCATCACCACAAATGAAATTTAATGACAAATGGAAACATTCTAGAGTTTTTAAATTTTATATTATTATATTTGAAAAAAGAAATCATTTAAATTATTGTCTACTGACAACTACAGTTAGGGAAGGTAAGCCTTAGACTGACACTGACTGGAAAGAACTGAAGACAGACTGATCTACCCTCGGATAATGATAGATATCGAACAACCTAACACTACCTTTTGAATGCGGATTTTCATATTTTATTTCATTGTTGCTAGATCTAAAGTTTCATCATTTCTTGCTTTTCCTATGTGGCCTTAGCCATAGCCTTTGCTATTGGTTGTGATGCCTTTGCTTATGGTGTATCTATATTTGGATATGGATATGGATTATCAATTGGATCGATTACTGGATCTGCTTTTGATAGCTCTACTACTAATGCCATACTGACTTATGCATTTGGATCATTAACAACATCAACTAGATCTATTACTACTAGTGTGGTGTATTATGCTACTACTGGTGGATATGAATAATCTACTCAATCAACAGAATCAATTGATGCTAGTTTTGCCTTCAAGTAAGTAGGGGCTAGGCCTTCAAGTTATTAAATTGTTTCATTATTGTATTTTGGATATATATATATATATATATATATATATATATATATATATATATATATATATATATATATATATATATATATATATATATATATATATATATATATATATAGTTTAAATCCGTTTATTAGAGGAAGAATAAACTATTTTTAAATATTTTTATTGTTTTTTTAATTAGTTTATTTGATAGAATCATCACTTTATTGTTTTTTTTAATCAATTTTTTTATTGGGGTGGAATTTAGATACTATTGAATTAATGGCTTCCATCATTAATCATTTGCACTTGAGATTCGCTTATTTGAGAGAGATTAAATATATTTTGGTAGACTCATATCCTTCTTGACAGTAAAAGAAACCCTTGTTATGAGGAGTAAGGAGATTTGCGCATGTGAGATGCTCTTTGTAAGGATGAATTTGCATTCATATCAATCAACGTATAAACCCAAAATCAAAATGGAGGTAAAATCTTTGAAATTTTGCTATAATATGTGATTCCCCAATGCCATCTGTTATAAACAATTTGATTGTAAACTTACTTGTATCGAAACATAGTCCAAAGAAATATTCTAAAGAACTTTATATAGAGTATGACTTATTCCACTTTTTTCACATTTTCTTAAAGAATTTACATAATAGGGACCACAATTTTCTTTGTGAAATCTTGTTGATGGAAATGCTATCTGAAATCATCAATCAAACTTCCCCTTTTTTGATGTTGTTACCACCCCCCCGAAATATCTAGATGGAAATACAATATTATTTTGAATCCTCAATCAAAATTTATTTTTCTTTTGGACAACACCTTTTTGAAAGTTATATTAATATAGCCTTTACATGGTCCTAGATAACTAAATTCCTTTCCATTAACAAAATCAACTAATGCTAGTTTTTTTTTTGCTACTAGAACTGGTGATGTTGATGTTGGATCTATATAAAGGATTGGATAAACTTGTGCTTCTTCAACTGGATGTAAGTTCAGATAAGAAACTACTGGAGAAGCAACAAAATATTAAGCTTGATCACGAAGGTATGGATCTTGCTCTCACTCACTAACAACATCTTTGACTCGATATAGGTCTCAATCATTAAGGTAAAAATCATAAGCTTGATAATGATCATTAGGGTATGATGGGTAAATCGAATATGCTTGTGGATATTGTGGTTAAACAACTAGCTTTGTTTCTACTATTGTTGCTTATTACATGCTACTTATACACCGGCTCTTGCTTATGATGTTTGTACTTGTTCTTTTGCTCATGATGCTACTAGAAGATCTAGAACTAGTGCTACGATCGGCTTTGGCTATTTACCTGATGGTGGGACTGAAACAACTGTTGAGATGACTTCTTAACCATTTAAAGGTGCATAATCGACTGCTTAATCTAAACCAACCTAATATGTTGTTACTTAAACTATTGATACTAATGATGGTGCTAGTGTTGCATACCTTGGTACTGGTGCTGGTGGTAGATATGGAACTGTCAAATATGTTGTTGTAGGTGTTGCTTACTTAGGTGTTTTTGGTGCTCCTACCTTGGATACTGGTAATGTTGGAGAAATTGCTTCTTATAGCTCACTATGTTCGATTGGTATTAGTGTTTTCCTATTTGTCACATGTAAAATGGCCCCCGGGGTGCCCCAAAGCTTTCCACATAGGAAGAATTCATTTATGGTGTGGTTTGGGTTATGGCACAGACATTAATGGTGCTTTTGGTGGAAATGATTGACACGAAATTACAATCATTTTTTAGAAGAGATGCAACAAATGACTCAGGAAAGTTTAGAACTATTGAGCTCATTTCCAACACAACTACAAGCAAGGAGACTCATGAAGGTTTAGAACTATTAAGCTCATTTCTAACACATATACAAACAAACAGTAATTCAAAATATTAAGTCATTAGGCAAGACATGACTTTCATAATTTGCATTCAGATTACATTGAGAGAGACTTATTGTTTCACAACTTCTCTTATTTTGTGACAAAATTTTGTTTTCATAGTAGAATTTTTTTCCATCATAATATTTTGACTTTAATCTTTGTCTCTTCATCCTTTTTAAATGCAATTCTTTCTCACTATAGATAAAAATATCTTATAATAGATATTTTATTTAGAATTGACATAATGTTTTAAAAATTGATCTATGAAAATAATGAAATCTTTATTTGTAAGTGCAATGAAAAAATAAAATATTATTATTCTTTTATTTTTTTTTAATGGTAATAGTTAACTCTTTGCTAAACACTAAATAATAAATCGATCTACATGGTTGATTTCAATTTTTATTTTCAATTTATATTATATATTAGAAATATCATTTTTTCTCAAATTAACTTTTTATTGTCATAATATTTTTAACTATGATAATAATGTATTTTGCTTTATTTCAATTTATTAGTATATGTTATAAAATTCAACGACATTTACATTTTAAAGAATAAATAGTTTAATAAACACATTTTTTCTCCTTAATATAATGATATCTAGGTTAACATTTAAATAAAAAACAAATATATCACTAATACTTAAAATACTACACCATGTCTTTTAAAATTAACTTTTTATTATCATAATATTTCTAACTAATAATGATGAAGAAATAAAATTAATTAACATATATCATAATATTTCTAACTAATAATGATGAAGAAATAAAATTAATTAACATGTATACCAATGTAAAAAATAATATTTATTTTTGGGTAAGTAAATATTTTTTTATTAAATCATATTAAAATTAAAATATGATTGGTTCCTTATGTTGTGGGGGTATATGGAAACTTGGCTAACAACAAAAGTAGAGCATTTTGGTTCAAAATAATAGCACATAGTTTGGAACATAATATCATATACATAATAAAAAATATCAAATTATTGTCTAAACAACATAATTTGTGATAACTAAAATAAATTACATGTTTGGAAATGTTGACTAGTGAAAATTGAAAAAAATAGAGATATCAGAGATTGTAGATGTCTATTTGGATAAGGTGGATATATTTATCGGCTCAGGGTCAGCTAGATCGGTTCATTGGGATAACCCCTTTCCCTCCTTTAGCCTTCCTTATATGAAATATGGGTAGAGATCTATTTTAAGTAGGTGGTTAGTGATATTGGCCAAATCTCACTAATTCCATCCAGGTGGTAGGTAATCTCAACCTTGGTGTCATTCCTCAGTAGGTGGACTTTACCAAGTACGGATTTAACCAGCTAGTATAAATCTATAGTATGCAGATATTGGTTTTTTCTTCCCTAGGTATGCCTAGGGTTTGGAATATAATTTGCAATTGTAAAAAATAATTCATAGTCAGAGTGCTCATCTTTTTTACTTATGATAGCTACCTCTACATCATGAATTTCTTCTTGAACATCTAGTGGGGTTTTCACTTTGTATATCGAGCCAAATATTGAGCTCTAGTGGCAGCCTGATGACCACTATGTGTCCCTCTACTACCTTCTTCATATTGAGGCCACATTCTTTGCCTTATCATGTTAAGGTAGGCTTCACAATTGGGGAAGTACAGGTGAGGGATATCCTCAACCAATAGAGTTGCTTCACAAGAAATTGTCCAAGCACAAAATATAATCATATTGATGATCCAAAGATTTTTTACAAAAGTGTGATTGAGAACCAAAGTATAGAGAGACTCTAGAGAGGACTCACAAGTATAGGAAGCCAAGTCTATGAGAGGGAGAAAAAATAACCCTGCAGTTCATGGGCCTAAAACTAAGCTAACAAGGAGAGACAACCCATAAAAACAAAAATATCAAATTAATGAATAGAATACCTAACACGATCCTTACGTCACATGAATCCATAGAGTGGTCCTTCCCATACAACTAGACTGGAAAGTTGTACACCAATACACATGTTTTCAACTCATCACTCCATTGAATCTTGCACTTGAATTTTCTAGCCTCATACATAAAAGAGATGCTCAATACATTTTGAGGAGGCTAGGTCAATAGGCCCTAGACCCTCCCCCAAAGAATTGCCAAAAGTCTTAGTACTTAGCTAGACACCCTCCCGTGAAAAAGAAACAATTCTCCAATGCCAAAGTAGTGATGACTAACAAAACCATATTTCTGGGGAAGTTACCATAATTCACCCTATATCAAATAATATTAATAGAAAATTAAGCTAGAAATAAAACCATGTTAAGTCTAATGGATTGGCTACTATATTATTTAACAAATCTTGGCTATTGCAATGAATGGTCCCAGTTTGTATGATGTGGGGGAGGTTGGTCACCATGCATCCCTTGTTAATTTCTTTGGGCGGTGGCGAGGAGACCATTCCCCTCCCCCCTTTATATTCCATCTATCATCAAACAATAAAGGTTTTTTAAATGTAAAAGGAGGAAATGAGGTATGTTTTGATCCACTTATGTGTTCACGAGCCACAAAACCATTTACTATGACCTCTCTAAGTGCAACCATATGGTCAACCACTACCTCAAAATGCCCTCATAGCTCTAAGTTAATTCTTCATAAAATTGAACTTTACCCATCCTTTAAATTTTTTTATTTTATATTATCATAATTTTTAATCATCATTATTATAATAATTAAATTAATCAATATTTCTATCTAACTAATTCTAAAAGTAACTATCATATATTTTATTATGAATCAATGATAAAGAGACGAGCAACCACTTTGTATTCCGGATGAAAGAAAAATAATTAACTCTAAAATTAACTATTATATATTTTATTATGAATCATTGAGAAAGAGACAAGCGACCACTTTGTATTCCATGTGAAAGGGTGATAAGATACACATGGTTGTTAGCAATTGATTGAATAAAGAAACAAGCAACCACTTTGTATTCCATGTGAAAGGGTGATAAGATACACATGGTTGTTAGCAGTTGCATATTAATTGACTTGTTACCACGGTGGTTATATATTGATTGGCTTTTGTTTGTTACATATTTATAGGATCATTTCATTCGTTGTTCATAATTCATCCTTTAATTTATCCTTTAATTTTCCCATTCATTCATAATTCACATGTTTCATGTCACCTAATGTGTGCCTTTCCTTTGCTTAACCTCCTTGTGGAGCTTTCCATACGGTACGACAATTAGGTATATGAATATATAGTTGGGTATATTAAAAAATCAAACTTTATTAATTCAATTTGATGTGGGAAATTTATATAAATGATGACTTTAAAAATTAAATCTATTTTAATATCTCAACTTTATGAATAAAAAAATTAACTTTAGCCTTTTAACATACATTAAGAGTATGAGATTTAATGACAGTGTTTTTATTATAATTTAATTTCGAAAGTATTTACTTATTTGTTTTTAGGAGAAACTGTTGAATTTTATTAATAAGAAGAGATTGGGTAAGCCAAACAATTTTGAGTACAGACAAGTGCGAGAAATCAGGTGCGAAAGAGGTCTACTATCCTTGCTTGGCTATGGTCATCTTTTCTTTGAGGCTCTGGTACAATCCTGGGTTAGGTTAAAACCCACAAACACTAAGTTCTACGGGGCAAAATACCAAGCTGCAAAATTAAAATGATTTTGTTTAAAATCTATCTTATCCCCTGTACCTAGCCCCACTACAGAGTTAACCCTTGCCAATCTCGACCCGCAACAGTGGTCAGATCTTCTCCTGCCCAGATCCAACGCATATTGTGCCCAATGCTTTCCGAACCTTAATTCTTCAGGAGCGCGCGATATGGGCGGTCTTATATTGCCACAGATAGGCCCTTGAGTGGAATCACGTATGATTCAAAAATACTGTCGAGCAGCCAAGAGCGGTGCGAACAAACCTGCTTACCACTCTCGGTGAAATAACTCCCCTTCTTTTTTATAGCGCGATGGTCATTGGATCAACTCCACCCAGATCCGATGCTTATCGCGTCCCTAGCTGACCGAGCTTTAACCGGGACCCATCTCCGTGCCCGACCCCACTGCAAGGATAAGACCCCGCCATGAAGAGCGCTCGATAACCGTCAGATCTTCCCCCACTCGGATCTGGCGCTTATCATGCCGGTTTGCTGTCTGACCTTTATCACCTCAGGGGTACGCGAAATGGGCAGTTTTGTCTTATCAGGCGAAATAGATGGTTTTGATTTAAATTACATTTATAAATATTATAGGAATATGTATTTGATAAATAAAATTTGTAATATGTTAATAATATCTTTGATTATAATAATCAATTATTACTTTTATAAATTTTTATCAATAATTTTTACAAAATTAAATTATATTAATTTTTAATATCTATAAACAATTTTATTTACATTAAAAAACCAAACTTTATTAATTCAATTGGATGTGGGAAATTTATATAAATGACGACTTTAAAAACTAAATCTATTTTAATATTTCAACTTTATGAAAAATATGAATTTAATGTGAGTGATATATATATATTATTATTATGAAACATATGAATTTAATGTCACGGACAATTATGCGCATGAATACATATTTCTTCAAAATTGAAAAAAAAATTAATTATTTTTAAATCTTTCATAAATTCATTTATTTTTGAAATATATTCATATTTATGATTGTTTCAAACTCAACAAAGTTGGCATTTATTTATTTTTAGAATCACTTATTAAAAGAGATATTTTCTTGTTAGTTTTTACTTATGCAGGGACTATAGTAATTACTTAATAGTTAATAGTTGTTTGACTTGGATTATTTTGTTAAAGTTTTTAACCTTTATCAAAGTTTTTGGAAAATGTTGAATATTTGCATTTTCCCGTAAATCAGAAAATATTTTTTTAATTTTTTAAAATATTATTTCCAATTTTCCATTGGTTGAGAGAGCCTTGATGTGACATTATTCCTTTAGTGGAGGGAAATTTAATTTCGGTATTTTTCAGTGTTTAACAAATAATTTTAAAATGAAAAAAAATACTAGTTTTCTAAATGGTCATTCCATCGGTTTCTAACATTGACACTGACACAAACATTGTTATCCTGACACTGACATTAATGTTGTTATATTGACACTATTAGTGCTCTACCCAAATCCTTTACATAAGCGAGGGGTGGGATGTAAAGGAGGGATGGGGGGGCGTTCGCAGCTCTAGCCATATGTGCATGAGAATGGTTGTACAGAGGGAATTCGTGTGCAAAACAATAATTTTTTTTTTTGACACACATGAAATTATTTTAACTTTAAGGAGACACTTTAATTTTCATTTTAACTTTTTACACATTTAGCTATGTGAAACAATAGGTGAATGGAGTCGGGGATGTGTGCAGAGTATAGGATGTGTGAAACGAGGAGTGTGTGTAGGAGAATGGGTTCACAAAGGGAATGCATATGCAGATAAAGAACATAAACTTTTTCCCACACACATGAAATTATTTTAACTTAAAAAAAATAGGGGTATGTACAAGAGAATGGGTGTGCAGAGTGAATGTGTGTGTGAAACAAGAACAATAACTTTTTTTCATCCATTAAAATTATTTTAACTTTAAGCAAAAAAAATAAAAAATTGCACAAATAATTGGGAAATCAAAGGTTGTTGTACCAGTTAACATATTTTTTCATTTTAAATTTTTACATATTTAGGTATGCACAACAACATGTGTATGGTTCTGTTGATGTGTGGGGAGTAAAGGATGTGCAAAATAGGGGGGTATGAGTGGGAGAATGAGTGTGAAAAGGGAGTGCATATGTAGAGCAAGAATATAAACATTTTTTGCATACATGAAATTATTTTAATTTTAAACAGAAACTTTAAAATAAAAAAACTGCACAAATAATTGGGAAATCAAAAGCTATTGCTGCAGCGAACATATTTTTTCATTTTAAACTTTTACACATTTATCTATGTGGAAGAATAGGTGTATGGAGTCGAGGATGTGTGCGGAGTAAAGGATATGCAAAACATGGGGTATGTGTTGGAGAATGGGTGTGCAAAGGGAATGCATGTGCAGAATAAGAAAAAAATGTTTTTTGCATATATGAAATTATTTTAACTTTAAGAAAAAAATCTAAAATTAAATTTGCACAAATACTTGGGAAATCAAAAGATGTTGTAATAGTTAACATATTTTTTCATTTTAAAATTGTACACATTAAGTTACGTGGAACAACATTTGTGTGGAGTTAGTGATGTGTGCAGAGTAAAGAATGGGTGGAAAAGAACAAGAACAAAATAAAATTGCTGTGGAATAACAAGTGTATAAAGATGAAGGGGTATGCGGAGTAAAGGATGTGTAGAATAGGGGGTATGTGTGGGAGAACAAGTGTGGAAAGGGAGTGTGTTTGTGGAAGAAAAGCATAGATTTTCTTTTGCAAAAGTGAAATATTTTAAGCAAAAACTCTAAAAAAAAAACTACATAAATAATTGGAAAACTGAAAGTTGTTGTAGCAATTAACATATTTTTTCATTTTAAATTTGTACACATTTAGTTACGTGGAACAACAAGCGTATGGATTCAGTGATGTGTGTGAAGTAAAGGATGTACAAAACAGGGAGTATGTGTGTGAGAATAGGTGTGTAGAGGGAATGCTTGTGTGGAATAGGAATAGAAAAAAAATTCCGCACTCATGAAATTATTGTAACTTTATGCAAAAACTTTGAAATAAAAAAACTACAGAAATAATTGGGAAATCCAAAATTGTTGCAATAGTGAACACATTTTTTCATTAGTTAGTATCTAAAACATATCATATAAAAATTAAAAGATAATGTGATACTTGTAACCACTAATTCCATTTATTTTTCTACAAGGGTATTGGTCAATTGTTCAAAATAAGATATCATGAATAACATATTATCATTAGTTAGTATCTCATACATACCTTAAAATTTTTAAAAGA
Organism: Pinus taeda; assembly: GCA_000404065.3. Classification (NCBI taxonomy): domain Eukaryota; kingdom Viridiplantae; phylum Streptophyta; class Pinopsida; order Pinales; family Pinaceae; genus Pinus; species Pinus taeda. Next base: position 4,690 of record APFE031204025.1, on the reverse strand, counting down.
TAATGCAACAATTGTAACCAGTAGTTCTAGTTATTATGTCTATAGGTGCATTGTTAGGTGATATCATGTAGTTTTTAGCCTGCACATTGCTAATCCATGTTCAATTACTTGTCAAGGGAGCTCATTACAAAAAAAAATTGTTCATATTTCTAGCATGGGTGATCATTTTTCTATGTCCATGACGTCAACAATTTTTTCTCCAGGTTGTATGGTGGTCCTTTTGCTAATTGCATGACGTGAATGATTTTTTCTTGAAGTTGTACAGTTTCATATTGCATGGTTCATTTCTAGTGTCTCCTAGAGCAAGGATGGTGTAGAAAGTTCTAGTATTTTTGTACTAGTTTTGAACATAAGGTGTTGGAAGACAAGCTAATTTCAAATGTAGGCACAAAGTGTAACATCTTTGTAAGGTAACGAATGCCTCCTTCTTTCTATATGTGAGTGCTTAGAGGGTTCAAACAATATATGTTACAACCTTGTAGCCATGTAGTATCAAGCTCAAAATGTGGGGAATCTGTGAGTGCTTAAAATGTTGATACAATATATGTTATCATTGTGTAGTAGTGAGGTCTAAAGCTGAGAAAGTGAATATTGAACTGGAAATTTTGTGATGTTGTGTTAGTGAGCTAAGTATATTGGAAATTATTTTCGTACTATGATTTATAACTTTTTCTATGAGGTGCTAATTGATTCAAGAGACATAAATTACAATTTTTTTTATTTTTATTTGGTGGGGGGGGGGGGTGTCCTCATTACAAAATATGTTCTTGTGAATGATTTCCTAGGTTTTCGTTTTACTAAATGTTAGAGGTGAATGATTTATTGTCTATGCTATATGGTGCTCATTCTGCTAGTTGCATTATGTGATTGATTTTTTATCTAAATATTTTTTCCAACGTTTAGCATGGAAGAGCTTATTGAGATAGTCGACATTTCTTTATGTGTGTTAGTTGTGAGAGCAAGGAGTACACAGATAAGCTAATCTCAAAAGCAAGGGAAAATTTTAGTGTATATTTATTAGGTAAGTGGCTCCTTCCTTTAGTATCCATGTTCTTAAATCATTCACACAATATACATTGCAACTCTTTAGAAGTGGGGTCCGAAGATCAAAATGTCCTAGTAATTTCATGGTTTGGTACCAAAAGATAGTTTTATTCCCTGTATTATTTTTTACTTTAAAATTCACAAAAAAAGAAGAGTATGTTTCATTTCATTGTATGGATTCCCATTATAGTCAAGGTTCCATCCCAAGTTTCATATAGATTTGTGCCCTGGCTTTAAAAAAATAATATCAGATAGTCTGTAAGGTGATTCTAGCACAACTCCTTAAAACTCGATATTAGATAACACAACACCATGTTAACATAATGATAGGGACTAACCCAAGGGTCCAAGTTTCAACATTCTCATCCTTGTTCTAAGTGAAAATTCAGTCTCTTATCACTAGAATCTCTTAAACCCTTTGCAACACTTGGAATGAATGGTTGAGAGCGAAATTTGTGAATTTGTATAGGTTATTAATGTACTTAGTTTTTCTATTCATTATGTCATTGTTATAGTTGTTGTCATTGCTCTAGGTGCTTTTGTTTTTTAGCTATATTTTTTAGCATTATGAGCATAAACATGTTTTATGCTTACTATTTCTTTGTTCTCATTGGCTTTGGAATCTTTGATTTCTAGTGCATGTTACACTCATGCCTATGTTACTAAAATAACAATGGCATTCATTGGCCAACTAGAAATGGATCTTCATTAAATGATAGATTTGAAATCATCGTGTTTGGGGAAGATTGATGCGCTATGCAAATAAGAATAATTTTTTCTACAATGCTAGAACTAGTTGGTGATATTGTTTTTTGATAGGCAGTACCACCATACTTGTGCTTTGGAATTATTTCGAAATTTGTAATAGAAATATGAGTATCTGCAATAATTTTTTTTTCTCATGTTGCTCAGTAAGATGTGTAGGAAAAAGAAATGTTAATGTCATTTCTTTGTTCTTATATATGAAATTTGTAGAAAGTATTGGCCTTGCATTATTTTCTTTTTCCAAAAAATTTCTATATGTAACAGACATATCCCCATGAAATATTCAAATTATATTTGTATAAGGTGGAACCTTTTTTTGCTTAGTCATAAACATTGGATTGAAATAAATTCTTGAAAAGAAAATAAGACTAATATCTAACTAGATAAACTTGGAAAAAAATAGTTTTCTACCTTTATTTGTTGTCTATATATTTCTTGTTTCACTATGTCTAGTGCGATATCTACTTTTGTAATTGTGTGATTTTTATGTATTTTCAATTTTATTTATTTATTTCTATATATTTAATCTAATTCATATCTTTGGAGTAGGGGAGATGAAGACAAATAGAACAAATATAGTTAAAGATAGTGATAACTTGGATAAGAGGTGTGTCTTTGTTCTACTTATCATCATTTCATTACCACATTATACAAATCTCTTTTTTTTGCTATATTTTTAAATAGTGTAATTAAAAATGATGCTTTTTCAATTTTTAGGAAACATATAACACTTAGTGATACAAATACAGGAGAACAAGTACAAGGAAAAAGGTACTTTAAGTATTTCCATAAAATATTTTTGTTTTCCGTTGTTGATTTTCACATTGGTTCATTTTTCAATTTAATATATGTACCAAGGAACTATAAATTATAATTCATCAAAACTAAAATCTATTTAGTATTTTACCTATATACATAGAAATCATATGATATCTGGTAACCATGAACTTGATATTACAATATATATTAGCAATGAATTTGCAATATCTAGTTTTGTCTTCATAGCCCAATTCTTGCTTAGTATCAATTATAATGTCCTTTCATGTAGTGATTTTAATGCAATACCTGTGAATAGGAAAAAAAAATTAGATTCTGAACTAGTCTCAAATAAAGATATTGTCAATGATGTGATGACAGACATGGATGAATAAGTAGACATGAGAATGAGAATAATTAAAAAAGTAGATATTGCATGAGACACAATGAAAGGAGTAGACAACAAACAAGAAATAGAGACAAAAAGGTATTTTTGTCCAAGTTTAGGTAACTATATATCATATTTCTTCTCTTTTTTAGAATTAATTTCAATTCAATGCTCATGACTAGGAAACAAAATATCCAATCTATACCATTATTAATCGAATATATGTAACAACATAATAGGAAGGATTTTCCATGTTGATATGTTGGTTGTATATCGAACTTTTTTGGACAAAACAAATAAGACAAGACCAATACTCCATGTAGATTTGACAAATAAGAAGGTAGAAATGACAATAACATTACTTGTGCTTACACATTATATAAAAGAATGAGGGAAAAATTAATAAAATTTTGGCATTTCTATTACAAATTTTGAAATAATTCCAAAGCACAAATATGATACTGGTAACTGTGAGAAAACTATCTCACTAACTAGCTCCAACATTGTAGAAAAAAATTGTCCTTTTCCCATATAGTACAAATTTTTCCCATATATGATGATTGAAAATATGTCCTATAGTCAAGATCTGTTTCTAGTTGGCACAATTGGTGCCATTTCTATTTCAAAAACATACACAATGATGCAATACACACTAGAAATCAAAGATGAGAATGTTGACGAGGACAAAGCAATAATAAGCTTAGATTTATTTGAATGTCTTAATGATAACAATTTATTGTTTGCTCTTATACGATTTACACAAATTGCTTTACAAATATTGGATATGTGGCAGGTTCAAGTACATGACAAACTTCTTCCAATATATCTTTCAATTCCAAGACAATTGTAAGAAAATGTATTTCTACTCATATTGCTAAAACATATAGATAAAAAATAATAAAGAGTTTTTCAAACTTTATAATCAACATTCATATATTCATTGAGATAAGAGAAGAAAGTGGAAAGTCTCAGAAAATTGATTTCTTTGTTGATTGGAGTATGCACAATAAATTTATTATATTACAACTATATATAATATATATATATATATGAGAGAGAGAGACGAGAGAGAGAGAGAGAGGGAGGGAGGAGAGAAGAGGGAGATTTGATTTCAATTGCTAGCTGTTGTTTTTCCATATCAATTTTGCAGCATATAATAAGGACAACTGATATCAATAAGTATATATACAAATCCTTTTGAAGTTGTGTTAAAAACGCTATAGTTCGATTACAACTCCCAAAATTATGGATGAGACTATGGTTTATTGTACCATTTGTAGGGAAAAATGTTGCTTTGTTTACTTCGATTGATTAAACTGAACGATACTTGCAAACAACTAGAATAAAACATACTATGTATTTATAGGTGTAGAAATGGAAAAATATTATATTGTGAGGAAAAATGAATTATTATTGATTTGTTGTCTAGTTTCTGTTATGAAAACAGCTCACAAAAAGATAGAAAAGATAGATCAACGCCTTAGAATTCAGCCTCTTCGAGGGGGCAACCTCCTTTACATTACACAAATGAATGATTCTTTTATGATTCAAATGACGAAGCCTCCTTTCTATATATAGGAGTCTAAGGAGTCATAATATAACCCAGCCGACCTAACAATAATAATATAAAGGCATAAAATAACAATAGAGGGATTCTATGGGGCACAATAATAACAATATGGGGACAATAGGGGCACAAAAATATTAATAAGGGATATAACTACAATAGTAATGGGG
>APFE031204023.1:0-17369 GCA_000404065.3 Pinus taeda | reverse complement strand
CCGAAAACCATCATGTCCAAAACCATGTATGAAAATCATGCACAAAACTATAGAGTGGGGTTACCTACTCCCCTCAAACCCCCTGTGACTTCCCCCTGCTATGCAATTGGTGCAACGAAGGGGGGCTACCCCCCCGTCTTAACCCCTTGGTTAACTATGTGGGTTAGTCGTAAAAATAATATAACACAACCCAACAATCCTAGCTCCCAATTTTGCAGTGGCATAATTCTCACAAATTATGTGATCCATCCGTGCCTCACATCTTACTCCTATGGGTATAGGCTCCATATATCAAGTGATAATCTCATGTATACCCCATGACCCTCCTCCCACCTCGCCACACGATGAACTCTACCATCCCATCTTCGAATGGTGTACCCAAAAACTGCGAGAAGCCTACATGACCTTTTGTAGAACAAGTATATCATCCCCTATGTTGCATGACCCTGCAATGCTCCAGAATTCCCTACCTAAGGTGTGTCATAGAAACCTCCCATATTCATTATAACCCTCAAGGGGGTACTCAGGGGAAAATCATATGCCCTCTCTACAACATACCATGTCATCCCTATCTGTCCATGTGTCAGGATGCACATAGTTTGTTTTCCCCAATGGAAAACTCCTCTCCTATCCCTGATACTTGGGGTCACATCCATCCGCCTCAAGTCAGTCTGTTGCACCCTACTCCTTATGGTGAGGGAATCAAGGGACAACAACCAACTTCTTTGTGACTGTATGTAATCCCTTATCGATATACTCAAGAGGTGCTCATCGTTGCCTATCTCTATACACCACAGAATGCCACAGCTAGACGCTGAGTCTGTGTGCAGTAACGTACATCCTATCACGGTTTCCACCTTTACTACCACACCTCCATGAACTTGAATGGGTGGACCTCCCATCCTAACCCTCTGAGAGATCTAACAGGCAAGCCTCCCTACGTGCTAGGGGTGGTGTCACTAAGGTGCTACTGCGTGGTGTCCTCTACACCCCACATATCCATAGGAAATCCTCATCCCCATACAATACTCTGTCTGGTGGCCTATCGATGCCATTGTTGGAAATAATACTGAGAGGGGGGATGAATCAGTATTAGTAAAATCAATAACTTTTTCTTTTCATACTTTGATTTATATAAGTATATCCAATAAAGGTAACTTGCATGTCCATGTAACTGTATTTAAGGTAGTTGGCGTATATCCAGCAAACGTATGATTCAGTTAATTCATCATATGTTAATCTTTAATCAGCTCATGAGTACTTCATTAACCATATAAATAGTAACCATGTGCACTAATAAAAAAAACAAACCATCACACATAAGAAACATACATGAACGCCAAGATTTAAGGTGGAAACCCACTGCGCGACAAAATTCACCTGCTGCTATCTTCTTTTAATATAAGAAAAAATAGTTTACAATATTGTACTGGTGCAAACTCATACCAGTACACATGCACACACCTGTAGAAGGCTACAACCTTCTCTCCTTCTCAAACTACTACTAGAAGGGAGCTACAACCCCCTAGCTCTTGTATTAGCCGATCCACTTACTAGTACATAGGCGCTGACCTAAAGAAGGCTACACCCTTCTCTCTTCCTCCAGGGACCTCGTTTCATAAATTTTCAGACTAGATACTCCTGGAACACAACACCACAATCTGAAGGCCACGTTTCATCAAATTTTCATACTAGACCCACCAGCAACATTGAAGCTCAAAATAAATCATTACTACAATGCAACCATCAAATACATCTCCATCAACAAATCACTTAAACTCAATCATCAATCTCTACATCTACCACAACTCAATCAATCATTCAAAACCCATCATCACTGAAGGAAATGACAATCACTGAATCTAGAAATTTAGAACAATGTCACCAAAACATAATGCAGAACCCAGAACTCTGCATCAATCACCAAAACCAACTACAACTTCAAACATCATTTTTTATACTATATATGATACTTTATTAGGTTGAACCTGCATGTATACGTGCTTTTATCAAAGTGAACCAGCATACAAATCTGCAAATACTAACTTGAAAACTTCACAGTGATTCCAGACTTCAGTCATACCAAGATCATAACATTTACAAAATAAAACATGCGTCGGTACTCAGATCCAAACTATCCATGATCAAACCACATAATGAAAATTCATTTTAGGTCTTATGATCTCAATCCATCATCCATGATCAACCATATAGGTGCATCCTTAGTTCAGATCAAGAAAAGCATCAGAAACTCATAACCTACATATTTGATCTAACACTTCATAAGATATTCAATGATTTCACCCACTGGCCTAATGATCTTCTCCTCATATAGTTTTATGCCATTATCAATACCTTAGATAAAAACCACCTAGGACCAATACCTTGGACCAAATACCTCGGACCAATACCTTGGACCAAATACCTCGGACCAATACCTTGGACCAAATACCTCGGACCAATACCTTGGATCCAAAACCTTGGATTTCCATCCCATACATGTCTTTGAATGTGTGTTTATACGTATACACTCTTTTTGTTCTATGTGCCCGCATGTTTAGGCTACTTTGACAAAGTGAACCAATCTATACCTCTCTTTCTTCAATCTCTGGAGTCTGATCTATAATCCTTTGATGTTAATGTGTTGCACTGTGAACTATCATCTATGTGAGTTGCCATCAAGGACAACACCTATATGATAATGCCAAGAATGACCTCCTTTGATCAGCCCCTGCAAGGGTATGTTGATCATCAGGCAGCTCTACCCTTGATCCACATGCCACGACAACACTTAGAGTCCACCTACTCTGCTATCGATCTAGCTATACACTAGTGTTGCTCAAAATTCTAATATAAACTTGTGGGTGTGTGCCCTCAATCCCCAGATCGAGCGAATAACTACTACCATTGTCGAATGAATCCATGATGTGATGGGGAATTCCACCTTCATCCCAAAAATAGTTTGGCCCTCGAGCCCCTCTAGCAAGTCATGGCCCCGATTGAAATATGGCCATCGATACATCCTAATACCTAGCCTGCTCCATCGGGTACCAGCTCAACCCCTCTCGTCATCCAACCCCATGAGAGGGATCAAATGTAAGAGCACCAATATACGTAATAATTCCACCCTGTGACTCTTGAGTGCTACGCCCTATGCAACTCATATTGCCTCATCTCACTATCATGGTCAACATATAAAATCTGTCTAGGTAACTCAACCACTCTCCCTCCAAAATTTAGAGGTCACCTAACAATACTGTAGGCCCACTCTATGTAAGCCTCAAGAGAGCTATTGACTGTAAGTACTATAAATTTGGTAGTTTCCTGCCATCTGCCTCCATCATGGACTCAACAAGAGTCCTAAGCTGCCCCACCATACGTAGCTCCTCAAGCATAACATCCTCATCTAGCTCACGCTCCTCAAGGTGCTTTCCTTGCTGCTGTAGGAAGCGGTCATCTGGGAACTTTGTCACAGCTCTGGGTACCTCTATGCCTATTGGCACCTTGCCAATGGAAGGTCCTATGGGTTTGTGCCCAATTGTCACCACCCACATGTCAATCGAGGCTACTAAAGGAAACTCCCGCAAGGGAGGCTCCTATGTGAGACTAGGTGTATCTACGTGCTCCTCATGACCTTGTGTACCCCCAACATCATGCTCGACCTCCTCCTCCTCAAGCTTCTAATATCTAAAGCCATGTCTCCACCAACAAAAGCACATCCTAGTCTCACCCTCTAACTGTCCCTGGCCTATCTACTCCTTTTGAGGAGATCGAGTGCCCTGATTTTGTCGTCTCTCCCCATATGGTGTAGATATTTGTACTCCCATGGCTTGTGCACCTCCCTCAACTGAGCCAACCTCTCATCATTCCAGCAAATTTCACCCCAAAATTCTTGCATACTGAATCTCCTTTGAGCCATGGGTGGTGTACAGTGTAACTTGTCACTATGCATACAAGCCAAAATCACCCATGATCTAGTTAGCTACCCCACAACTAACCAAGATCATGGCTCTGATACCATTGTAGTATTCCAAATTAAGATTTACAACTAATAAAAGACACGTGAACTAGGATATAAAAAATAAAATCATGAATAGGCATGCACCATCAAAAACATCAAGAAGCTAGGCAAATAAGTTGAGAAATTTTATTAAATTATGAGCTCTAAGGAGTACATATAGGAAGGAACAAGTTAACTTGGGCTTGAATAAGAAATTTGGAGCAAACCCAAGTGAAGGAGATGACCGCAAGAGCTAGGAAACTTTGTCGCAAAATCCTTCTGCACAAACCTAGAAATTGGCAACTACTCTTGCACTAGAAATGCTGAAAATGACCCTTTGTGATGCCCAAAATCACCTGAAAATGTAGTTGTAGCTTCTCCCAAAAATACTCATCTAAACCCAGAAAGGGATCTGCCCCAAACCAACCACCCGTAAACCCACAAAATGATGCAATTACCCTTTGAATAATAAAATGTACTATTCAACAAAAGGATATTTCTGGCCTAAATACTACTCAGAAAATTCTGTAAACTTAACCCTAGACTCCTTTCAACAAACCCACAAAAAAATAGGAAGGGATTTGGGTAATTCTGACCTTCCAAAATTTCCCTATTTTGGCACTAGGCCCTCATGAACAAAGTCTGCGTCCCCGAGTGATGAAATCTTCTCGAACCCTCCTTATGCCTACTCACTCTACTAAGGAAGTGTTTTAGGAAATTTCATGTGTAGTAGGAGAGGTGTCCTACCACAAATTTCAACACTTAAGAGCTGAGCCCGACACCACACAAATTTTTCCAATGTCCCCTCTACGTAGGCCATGGAAAGAGAAATTCATCCGTCTCGAAGGCAATAATATCTGACCCCGAAATTCTCCACAAAAATTAGTCTTCCCATGGAGCAACTTCTCTAAATTTATCCCAACAAAGACCACTCAAAAATAGCTGAAATAAGTGGCACTAGATTGATCAGATATTGATCCAGGACTTTAATGATAGCTCAAAATTCAAAGTGTTCAAAAGAGTGTCAAACGTGAGCGACTAGATAGATCTCACTTCTTGATTCTAGCACCGCGAATGTTTTGCAAAATTGACACCATATGAAGAAGTTATTGCCATTTGAAAAGTTTAATAAACTGCAATTTCCAAGGATAATTGATTTTTGGGAAATAATAAAAAAGAATATTCCAAGGAATAGTCTTTGGAATATTCCCCAAAATATTCCTTTTGGGTGACCAATCAAGAGTTGACACGTGGCAAACCTGGAGGCCACCACGTGGCCCTGGAATGGTCATGTAAAGGTATGTTTGGGGTCCTAGGGGATCGAACCCGTGACCTCTGGTAAGACTTGAACTCATGCTACCGACTCCGCTATGGTGGATCTTAACAAACTACAGTCAAATGTTCTATTTAAGATTTAATGCATTACGATTTGGGGGTTAGGACCGCCAGCGGTCTTACCAGCCAACGGTCCCCAAAAGCAATCACATGTGCACCGATTGAAATTAACCGCATGTTGTTTGCATGTTGACTACCAACCCAACGTTATCCCTAACCGCTAGGTTTAGTACCTATCACATGCATGCCAAACACTGATAGTTATGGTTAGCCTTGGTGGTAAAGCTTGGCGGAGCGGTAAAAAGGGGTAGTTATCCCAAATTAGTTACAGTTAATTGCAGTTAGCCAAATGTAGTGGATGATCACTAGGAGTTACTCATTAAATGCACTCCATAAGTGATTTTTGACCTAACAGAGTGAATCAAGAGGATAGATAGGCTAATTGAGGCCTTCTGAAGCCAATGGAATAGTCCACAGAAGCTGAAAAAGCCATCTTCAAGGATATTTTCATCCAAGGAGATTATGGAGCTCATGGCCACCGAGGGTTGGAGGAAGTTGCGGGAGCTACCAATATCCGTTCTGAGTGAACCAACCATCATTCCTAATTATAATGAGCCTTCTCAATCCATTGCAAGGGTTTATAGAAGCATGTGAAGGCTTCTAAAGGCCGAGATGTGACACGGAAGTTTGAGGCAACCTAGTGCCATCCGTGGAGGAAGGCTTATATTGGGGATGCAGTGTTCATTTTGAGAAAATGAACAGTCTATTGTTGATGTCTCAAATGTACTCGACACAGCAGAATAGGTTTTAGAGATGGTTGAATAATTTTGAAGAAGTTTGTGCCATCAAGAAGCTCATGGAATCTTAGTGCACTAATTGAAGGAATCAAGTCTAAGGGATCTTAGATCTCTTTGCATAATAATGACAGCCATGAGAGCGATATAGATGGTTTTCTAATCCCATTGGTTCAGTCAATAACCATTGGAGTTGAGTGTGTAATTTGTAAAAGAATTGAAGCCATAATCCCAAAGAGCCAAGTCAAATTGACAGAAGCTCAAGGAGACGTAGCTCATGAGATTCGAGTCAAATCCTAGATTACATTTGTTGTTATGTGTTGATGCTTATTTGCTTAATTATATGGCTATTATGTGTGTCTAATATCAATAAAAACAAATCAACTTAAATCACTTAAACAATTAAAAACAAACGAAGACATACACATGTTTCAAGTACTTAATTCTGTAATTGTCAACATAAGCTAGATCATATATTTATAAGCTTTGGAGTGAGAGGTTTTTGTAAGCATAACAAGTTGTTAAACCCTCATTTTAGATAAGGTGGTATCAGAGTAGGATGTTTGATTGACAGAGAAATCTCTCTTCTTGTTTGACTTGATAGGTGTTCAAATAGTCAAATTCTACTGTTTGGTTGTTTGTAAACTCACTATTGTTTGAGTTTTCAAAGGTGAAGCGAAAGCTATTGATAAGATAAGTATAGGAGAGGACAAGAAGGAAGAAGGGCTGAAGGAATTCTCCTTACCCCAAGGACCTCAAGACAATCCTTAAAGCTTAAGAGGGTTTGTTTGCAAAATGCTACTTGAATAAGAATTTGATTCTAGTGCCATTTAGTTTAGAAATTTGTCAGAAGTTCTTTGAAAGCTTTGTGAATTTTGTTGAAGTGCTTTAGTTAATTTTGATAATGACAACTTCTACAAGTGAGTTTTCCAAATCATCCTCTTTCACAAGATTCTTTAATGAAGACTTAAAGCGAGATTTGTTCATCATGATGGATATGGGGAGAGAAATGAGTACCGGACTTCGAGAGAAGTTGAATTCAATGGAGGAAGAGAAGGAGTTGATTTCTGACAAATTCCAGGAAATGGAGACAGATTCATATTGCGAATATGGATCTAGAAAAGATGCATGAGTTGGAGACACAACTCCTTTCCACCAAAGAAGCCTTAGTCAAGTATCAGCTTGAAGAAGAGGTAAACAATTCATGTTTGTCTTCAATTTCCTCTAAGAATGTTTATGTTGGTGGTTTTGAAAAACATACAAGAGGCAAAGTGTCCAAGTTAATGTCCAAAATAGGCTATGAAGGAAAAGGATTGGGAAAACATGCACATGGTATTGTTGAGCCAATAATGGTTGAGGAAAGACCTAAGTATTTGGGTCTTGGCTATGGACAATCTTATGGAAAAAGTTTCAAAGCAGTCATGAAGGCAATTGAAACAGTTCCTAGAAGGAGTTTCATTTTAGGTTCTCTACCTCAAGTTTGTAAAGATTACATTCTTGGGTAATGCAATTGTTTGAAACATCATTTGCAGGAAGAAGATGTACATAAACATACACTTGAACCAAAAAATTTTGAAATCTCTAAAAGCATTGAAGGGATTGATGGTTTTCCAAAGGGAGCTACTTCTTCATTTGATTCACCTCCTCATGAAAGTAATGAAGGTGAGAGAGAAAGGTATAAATCTGATTTCAATTACACTTCTTTTGATTATGTTAAGCATGATAAATTTCCACATAAACATTGGAAAAGAATTGCATGTTACTTTTGTGGTTTGGTTAGCCATAGTGTTTCTAGATGTTGGAAGAAAATGGCCACATACATGAAACTTTTTGAAGGAAAGAAGGCAAGAAGATAAATGTCTATTGGACAAGGAAAATTATGATGTCAAGAAGATGAACATGTGTTGTACTTACTGCCATAAGCAAGGACATATTGCTGAAAGGTGTTGGACTCTCAATCCAACAATGCTTCCATGAAATTTGAAGAAAGTGGACAAAGAGTATGGTAAGAATGGAAAGGAAGTTTCCATAATCGATGTGATTAAGGATGATCCACGTGTTGATGTCGATGTGCACTTAAAGGAAGCACCTTTGGTGTGGATTCGCAAGAAATGGTTAGAGTTCTTATCCAATTAAAGTTACATGTTTTGTTTTGATGTGAAAAGAAATGTGTCACATCTATTTGCATTTCTTTGATAATGGAATGCAAGTTGCAGGATGGAAAAGTTGAGTATGTAGACTTACTTTATTGCAGAAAATTATATTCATTTCAGCTTTGAAAGTACATATACATGTGATCGATTATCTTGTACTTATGATTGTGCTTAAGAGAGAGTTGAATAATCAAATACATGCATAAGGACAAAATGTATGAACACATGGATGTTAATGATTTCCTTGTATTTGAATATGTATCTAATTGACTTGATGGAAAGCTATCGACCATCATATTGTTTTGTTTAAACATGCATGTAATGTCAAGTCAACCTGGAAGAGTTGATTTGGTCTCCAAGATTGTAAAAGGGAGATAATGATGAAGTGTTTTATCTTTGTAAAAGAATCATTATAATTTTTTTTGTACATGCTTGACTTGAAGGGTCAAATGTTTGAAAATGCATTGTTTTTGTCAGCTTGGGATTTAGTTGATAATTTGTATACAAGATGTAAAGACATGATGATGATTCACATGATGTGAAATTTGTTTCTTTTGATGGAGCAAGAATTTATGTCATCAATTTTTTTTCTTGTATTTTGACATCGTGTGATGAAGAATATTTGCAGCAGCAAAGGTCACCATGGAAGTGGTTTGGAAGCGATGTTCAACTACCTTCTGTAAATTCCGAATGAGTTCAAGGAAGACAATTCTTAACACGAGGACAAGCGTGTCCATGAAGGGAAGTGTCAACTCCCTTCGAGATTTGATTCAAAGGCACCTGCCATGTAGGAAAGTGTATGAAGGCTCAAAGAAGAGGGTATTGTGCTTCATCTACTGTTCAGAACAGTGTATCAGTGTTTTGAGGTCCAAAATATTCCCAATGGGGAGGAGTGATCATGTATTGATCCATCACTTTAATGATAGCTCACAATTCAAAGTGTTTGAAAGAGTGTCGAACCTCAATGACTAGATAGATCTCATATTCCTCATTCCTACGCTATGAATAGTTCGAAAAATCGACATCGTCTGAAGAAGTTATTTCCATTTGAAAAGTTCAATAAACTACAATTTTCAAGAATAATTGATTTTTGGGAAATAATAAAAAGAAAAATATTCCAAGGAATACTCCTTGGATATTCCCCAAAAAATTCATTTTGGGTGACCAATGAGGAGTTGACACATGGCAAGCCCAGAGGCTGCCACGTGGCCCTAGAATGTTCATGTAAAATTATGTTGGGGTCGGGGGGTCGAATACGTGACCACCGACAAGACCTCAATGCGCGACAACTCCGCTACAGTGGTTCTTAACAAACTACAGTAAAATGTTCTATTTAAGGTTTAATGGATTGCAGTTTGGGGGTGAGGACCACCAGCAGTAGACAAAAGAAGTCACATGTCCAACTATTGAAATTAACCACACACAGTTTGCGTGTTGACTACCAACAAATCGCCAACCCAACATTATCCCTAACTACCAGGTGTAGTACCGATCACATGTGTGCCAAACGCCAATAGTTAAGGTCAATCTAGATGGTTAAGCATGGTGCAGTGCTAGAAAAGGGAAGTTATGCCAAATTAGTTACAATTAACTGTAGTTAGCCAGATTTAATGGAGGATCACTAAGAGTTACTCATTAAATGCACCGGAGAAGTGATTTTTGACCTAAGAGAGTGAACCAAGAGGATAGCTAGGCTATTGAGGCCTTATGAAGCCAATGGAATAGTCCAAAGAAGCTGAAGAATCCATCTTCAAGGAGATTTTCATCGAGGGAGATTTTGGAGCTCACCACCACGAGGGGTTGGAGGGAGTTGCCGGAGCTACCAGTATCCATTCTCAGCGAACCAACAGTCATTCCTAACTATAATGAGCCTTCTAAATTCATTGCAAGGGTTTACATAAGCATCTAAAGACTTCTAAAGGTTGATATTCTATAGGGAAGTTTGAGGTAACCGAGTGCCATCCGTGGAGGAAGGCTTAGATCAGGGATGCAGTGTTCATTTTGAACAAATGAACAGTCTATTGTTGATGCTTGATATGTGTTCAAGATAGTAGAATAGGTTTCAGAGATAGTTGAAGAATTCTGAAGGAGTTTATGCCATCAAGGAGCTCACGGAAGCTTAGTGCACCCATTGAAGGAATCATGTCTAAGGGATCTTAGATCTGTTTGCAGAATGATGATAGCCATGACAAGGATATAGATGGTTTTCTAAGCCCATTGGTTCAGTCAATAACCAATGTTGAACTTGTAAAAGAATTGAAGCCATAATCCCAAAGAGCCAAGTCAAATTGACAAAAGCTCAACGAGAGGTAGCCCACGATATTCGAGTGAACTCCTACATTAAATTTGTTGTTATGTGTTGATGCTTATTTGATGAATTATATGGATGTTATGTGTGTCTAATATGAGCCTAAACAAATCAATTTAAAACACTTAAATAGTTAAAAACAAACAAAGACATACACCTGTTTCAAGTAGTTAATTCCGCAATTGTCAACATAAGCTAGATCATATATTTATAAGTTTGGAGTGAGAGGTTCTTGTAAGCATAACAAGGTTATAATACATCCTCCTTGGAGCACTAATTAGCTAAGGGTAATGCCTCAAAGGTCCTCCCAAAATTCCACACGCCTCCCTTCAAATGTAGCAACAAATTTACCTCCTTAGGGTGGCACTTGAAGTCCACCTAAAGAAGGGCGAGTTCTCCCCTTGGAGAACTCTATGCTAAACAACACTTGTGAGATGAACAACTTGAGAAACAATGTCTAAATGTCAAATTATCAAAAGGTGTCAATTTTTGTGGAGAGCCTTCTATTTATAATTGGTGCCTTACTTTTCCTTGTAGGTAGCCAAATATTTTGACCACCCTTTAGAAAATTGAATTTTCTCCCAATAGGTGTGTGTTCCTTGAGAGGTGGACCCACATTCCACTAACTTTAATATTTGAACCAATTTCCCTAAGTTTATACCCCAAAAATATGTTAGCTCCAAAATGGAAAAAATGGTTGATCTCTTCTAAAAGAAATTTATTAAGGGACATTACATAGAGCCTCTTTGTTGATGTAATTTTGGTTCAAAGATATATTGCACTCAAGGCTATTTTGGTTACATGCACCCTTGCTATATATATGAGAAACTTTGCATATTTGTGTATAATGGTTTGGATTCTTATGGATGCATATGAATATTTATGTATTTTTTGGTCAACTAGTTTTTTGGTCCCATATTTTTCTAGTTCCACCAGTTTTGGGTTAATTGATTTGGTGAATGCTCCAATTTTTTTAACATTGGTATTATTGCCATGCAAATGCATTATCAAAATATTATAACCTAATAAAGAATGATAACAATGATTAATATAAACTAAACCCAAATGTTCTATTCAATCTTAAGACTGTTAGAAATTAATCATAATTCTTTAGGATTTTATTTCCATATTAAGAAGGTTAGAAATTAATCATAATTCTTTAGGATTTTATTTCCATACTTGAAAAGCATTTAGAGAAACATTCCAAGATCAACATAGTTTAGTCAAGAGGGTTAGTAGTGTGACAAATATATTGAAAATTAGATCTAATCCCAGTATAAGTTAGACAATTAAAGAGAAAGTGTTTTTCATCTTCAAACTTTTTAATATCACAAAGGTAACAAAATCATCCAGTTTCACTATAAAATTAGAAGAAATGAAATGTTTTATCACTCATTTATTTTCTTTTCCATAAAAACAACAGAGAAGCACAAATTTAAAAATACTATATAAGAACTAACATTCATGTGAATCTCCTTATATTTCTGCCCTCCATGAGCTTTGAAGACCATTTCGATAGAACTGACCTCAATTTTGGTATGGAAATATGGTTCAATAGCGAAAGTATTTTCACCAAATTCCTGATAATCTTTCCATAGTTACATCGCTGAGGCTACATTACGTAAGCATCAGTTTGTCAAATAAGATCAAAGCCAAATTTGAATTACTATTTGTGAGATTATGCACCAGAAATAAATTCCTGTACAGCAGTGCCCTGCATGAGCATTGGAGATCAAATCAATATCATTTTATCGAGTTTTATTGTCCAATAGGGTGAACATTTTGATGAAATCCCCAATAATATTTTGGTTTGCATAAAATACATTTTTACAAGATGCAAAAAACATAAGAAATTACGACTGAGAAATCAGCCTTTTCAACTTGTCAGCGTGCTCATCGGTAGTAATATGCAATGCAATACGGAGTCTGGTCAAGAAATCATGACGTTCCCAGGATAAGTGAGACTGACACTGAGCATAAAAGGCCTCTAACACAGAATGATATGCCAGTAACTCTTGATCATGTGTTTCTAGTCTTTCCTTTGCCACCATGTTCAACGGATTATTCCTCTGAGCTTTGTTGTCAAGCTCAGTTCTAGGAGAACCAAATATTGCACTCCCTGTACATCTTTCCACAGGAGTCTCGGTGTATTCTGTTGACTCCGTGACTTTAAATCTTTTGACATCATTACCTGGTGTAGCTTTAATGCCTCTATCATTTCCATCCTTTCTATCATCATAAACATACAGTCGTTTAACACCTATCGAGTGAGGAGAAAGTGAATTTCCTTTCTGATTTTGTTCCACGTCATTTCTCTTCTTGGGCCTTCCTTCAAACTTCTTTTGAGATTGTGCATTAGCTTGCATATCCCAGGGAGATGATGCCTTCGAAGTTGTCTCACTATTTGCAGGCATGGGGTATTTTCCTTCATATATGATATTGTTTGTTTGCTAAAAAAAGGAAAAGAATAGATCAGCCATTTCATTAATCAATGACTCACAGAATCTCTAAGTTCACTAAACAAATTAAATAACTCACTAAGACAAATTATCAATGAAATTTTCCACTGAATTTTGTAATACTTCCGTGGGAATGCAATGAAAAATGAGTATACAAAAATTTGCAATATAATAGGTATACTCAATCCCACTTGTTTAAAATGTTCCTAGTTCATCCTAAAATGTTCCTAGTTCATCCGTATAGAGGATTTGGAAGAAAAACTTAATCTACAAGGACAATGTACAAGTAGATTTATGCAAAGAAATTATAATTTAAGAAACTACAGTCAATCCTACTTGGACATGTTGGGATCAATGCCTATGTCAAGTATACAACTATCTACAATGTTGTAAGTAAAAACAACCCTATTTATTAGTTAGCTACCCATCTGTGTGGATGGATTAAAATAGAGCATAATGGACGCATATTTGTCATCATGTAGAGTCCCAGCTCAACTGGAAATAGAAAACACTGATAATTTAGGGCAGCACAACCAACCTTAATTGGCAATGTTGGAAGCAATGCATATGTTAAATATATAATGATTGGCAATATAGCAAGTACATCTAACTCTGTGTTAGATGTCTACCTATGTATTTATGTAGATGGATAATAATAAGACCTACTTTACAAGAAGAATGGTCAATGGCATATCTTATCTATTAATGCCATGCCTTGTATCAACTAGAAAGAAAAGGTACCTTTACATTAAAGATTTCAAAATTATCTGAAAACTCTAGAAAATGAATGCATACTATTTTAACTATGAATTTGAGCTTTTGAAGGCCTGGACTTAATTAAATGCAACTACATGTACTCAATGCATAATAAAATAGTGATAATCAGCTTAGACATACTAATTACTATGGCCAGAAAAATTATTTTCAAAAAAACCCTTAATTCACATCTACATACTACATACCCTTATGGAATGCCTTAACTGTATTGGTAATGATCATAAACAATAGATTCACTCTCCATTATAGCAATAACCAAATAACAAAAAATGTACATGAAGCCCCAAAAAAATAATAAAAATACAGTAAATATGTTACCTATGAGGGTAGGGCGTACCATTTTCCTTTCAGCCATTCTTGAGCAGGTCTTAATTTGGAGTAATGGTACATTTTCTCAGAATTGGTGCTCATAGCTTACGGCCACCAGCACCCTTTGTCAGAAGCTTCAACTGCGTCTCGGATGGAGTAGTTGTAATTGTGGGGTGCCTCGGGGGGAATGGGTCTGACTCGGGTATAGCAAACATCTTCTTCTTGTGTCAATCGCTGTGCGTCGCTGTCAGGGTGGGGGTCGTCGCGTACCTTGTAATGACGCCCTCGCCCACGACCATATGCATCGACAATCACTGCCTCCGTCCAGGCACCATCTATCTGCACCTCCACTCTCGTCTTTTGGTCCATTCCTGCGATCGCTACTGTAGTACAACGAAACCCCAGAATCGCAGTCAATCAAGATCACGACAATTACACTAATGTAGTACAACGAAACCCCAGAATCGCAGTTAATCAAGATCACCACAATGACTCGACCACAGTCCAATCAAGAACGACAACAGTATAAATCTCTTCTGCAAAGTGAGTGAGAGAATCCTAAGATTGAGTAATGGCCAAGTAAAAGCTGCATGAAAATAATATATGTTGCTTCCACCTCGTCGGTTGGAAGGATATATTTTTGTAAGCCGACGCCACCGTATACCATGTGTGGTATTGTGCGCTGAGGGGCACCACCAGTCGTGCGGTTTCAATCTGGTATTTGGCCTGGTTCTATGTTATGGGGGTGTTTTGCTGGGTTGATCTTATTGGGTTTCAAGTTGGTTTAGTGCAGTGTTTTGTTTTGATGTTATTGGGTTTCAAATTGGGTTAGTGTTTTATTGGGTACTAAATTTAGAATTAATTTATTATTCTAAATTAAATTATTATTATTATTTGGGATGTGATTTTAAAATTAAATTATTATTGTTATTTATGATGAATTGGTTTGGAAATAAATATGTACTTTCTTCCAAATGTTTTTGGGTGTTAAAATAAGACTTTAAATTGTCAATAATTTTTAGTTAGAGTGATTGAGATGGTGGTTTGTCATGTTGTCCACCGTGGTTTAAGGTTCTAGTGACGTGACCATTCATAATAACACTCAAAGGATAGATGTCCAATTAGAGTCTCGCATCTTGGCCCCAATATTTGGTGGTATACGGACCTTTCAAGCCTTAACTTGAATTTTGTTTAGAATTATCTAGAAATATGGATAACCAAATTATGATAAAAAAAATTACATTAAGAAAAAAAGCATAGTTTAATGGCTAACTATATGACAAACCTTAAACAACTAAGAAGCCTTCAAGGTAAGTTTGAGCCACGAGGAGGTTGATATCCCAATTAACTCACAAGTAATGAGTAATAATTTCTTATAGTATCCAATAATGTATGTAGATTTTTAGGTGTATGTCCCTTTTACAAACATTGAACACATTGTAAATTAAAATACAATAGTTATAAAAATCTTATGAAGAAAATTGTGTCGACTACCATTGATCCAGGAGGATCTTGTTAGTGGAGCATGAGCGGAGTCTTGAGTGGTTGAAAGTTGAAGTGGTCTTCAAATGATCATGATCAATGAGGTCTTTAGCTTTATCAACTTCGCGAGTGATCGTCGTCAACATTCAATGTCTAGTATATTCAGCTTCGCCATTGATGTCAATGGTTGGTATGGTTTTCACAGTGTTCGAAGGATATGGTTTTTTACCTAGTTGTGGACATGTGTTTGTCATCAATTCCACTCGGGTTTGGTTGTCGACATGTCTTTCTCATCATGTTATGTTGACAAATTTTGCTTTGTGACGAAGAGGTGTGCATGGGTTTTATTATGAAAATCAAAGTGATGTAATACATAAACCTAAGTCCTAAATCCTAATACACCTAAACCCTAACCTATACCTAATCCATGCAATGAAATGCATTAACCCTAAGTTTAAAAACCCATTCGGGTCATGTAATAAGCATTACAAAACATAAACCATTGCAAAACCACATAAAGCATTACAATGCATTAAAAATGGCTCTAACTGCTCGCATAACCACGCGACGAGCTAACCATGACAGCGAGCCATTTGAGTGGACTCGGACTAACCATCGGGGTTAACCGTTCAGAGCCTCACCACACGGGGTTTTATAACTAATCGTTGTCATGTGAGCAGTGCACAATTAATGGTTGTAGTTGCGGAAGTTCACACCACAATGGATCAATGGTAACCATAGCATGTGAACAGACTTTATTTGCATAATCAAACTAACTGTAGCTCCTAAGAGCGCGGGGAGAGGAACTGTCGGCGAAGGTTGTCACATGCTGCAGAAAGATCATGCGAGTAGCAAGAACCGTCGGAGATCATCCGCCACGTGGAAACTTGCAGTTAGAACGTGACTCTTCACATCGTGTCCATCACCTTTTTCCACCTAGTTAGCAAACCGCCATGAGTTTTGCGCTTATCCAAAGTGTTGTTTTGGGTTTTTATTGTTAATAATTGTTTAAAGTAATGCCACCACCTTGTGACTATTCCTGAGGTGTCCCTAGTGGTTAGATCGATTTCATTCATGGCTAAATCCTAAATCCTAATACACCTAATTCCTAAATCCTAATACACCTAAATCCTAACCTATTCCTATTCCTAATACAACTGAGCCTGAAGGGTCAAGCACATCTCTTTGAATGGGGTCATAGCAGACAGCACATAGATGAATCAGGTCAGGGAATTGGTTGACCTGAGGGAGCCTGAAAATTGGGATGAAGGAATCCCAAATGCCTAATATGTTTGTCCCATCCACATGTTCGGTCTTAAGCTCATTGAGCAGGTGGAGGTGGAACTTGTTGTGTGATGAGGAGTCCTCTGAGATTTGGTAGTCCAAGTCTGCCAAATCCTGCCACTCGAGCTCTCTCTGAGGGGCATTCAAAGGGGCAACATTGAGGGCCACAGGTGCAACTGGAGTCTCCATGATTATTTGGATTCTGTTTTGTATATGGACTGTTGTTTCTTCGACTGAAAAATAGGAAAGAACGCTGCTTGAGTGAAGAGGTAAATTGAGAAATGAAGGGTAACAGGGCAAGTTTGCAGCAATTGAAATACTGTTTCAGTCACTTGAGAGGGCAAATCTTAGTCTTTACCAGAACTTTCTCAATAATTAAGTGTAGGTTCCGGGTTTCTGTTCACGACTGCATGAACGAAAATGCAGGTTTTCAATAAAAGTTTGGTTCAAACAAGCTCGGCTAGTGAA
>APFE031204021.1:0-10644 GCA_000404065.3 Pinus taeda | reverse complement strand
AATATGACAAGCGCAACAAAAAGATATAAGAAAAAGTGAGGTGAACTGATTCGGAAAGAAGGCATATCGACCGAATAATTAAATAAATTTAATGCGAATAATGTAATTGATTTTTATGAGATTATTAAAAATTGTTGTTCAGTGTGATATTTATTATTAAATTATTATGGTTTATTTTGACTTTGCAATCATTAAGTCACAATTCTGAAGACTTAAGTCACCATCGAATTTCGTCGTCATCGAATGTGGGCGGCGGGTCCTTGGTGTGGTTGTTGAGTTGAGTGGGATATTGAATTTTTCAAAAGTGGCGGGCGGGTCGAGGAGAAAAAATTGTGTGGTCTTGACTTTCTCCCTCATAGGATTCACAGTTCATTGCGCGTTCATAATATATATGTGATGGTGTGTTCAGCAAATATGGAACGGCCATGAAAAAGAGAAGCAATGGACTCTTGGAGAAAAGATTATGCCCTGCCCGTTTCTCTGAAACCTTGTGTCAGCAGCCTCACTGTTATGGTCATCTTCTCCCTGGTTATACCAGTTTTTCCTACCGCGTTTGTCTTCAACGAATTCAATGGAACCAACTTGATCTTGGAGGCAGGTGCTACACTCATTCCCTCCCGATCTGCGGTGGCCCTCACAAATCACACGCACTGGGTGATCGGCCGGGCGCTGTATTCAACTCCCGCGCAGATGAAAAGCAACGGGACACTTTCCTCCTTCAGCACTACCTTTGTTTTCAGCATGGTGAATCCCCACCTTGACGCTGGCGGTCACGGAATAGCCTTCTTCATTGCACCCAACACAACTCTCATGGCCGGTCTGGCATCGGAGTATATAGGCTTGGTTAACGGTACCAACAACGGGCAGGCGTACAATCACTTGTTCGCTGTGGAGTTCGATACGACCAGGAGCGTGGAATTGGGGGATCCCAACGACAATCACGTGGGCGTGGACATCAACAGCCTCATCTCGGTGCAGACCGCAAATGCTGGATATTGGAATGCGGATGGATTCCAAGGAATCAATCTCCAGTGCGGAAGCAATATACAGGCCTGGATCGATTACGATTCTCTGCAGAGCCAGGTTAACGTTACCATAACGTTGGCTGGCTTGCCAAGGCCGCAGAAGCCGCTTATATCACAGAAAATCGATCTGCAGAACGTTCTGCAAGAGAATATGTTCGTTGGCTTTTCGGCGGCTACGGGAAATCTCGTTGAAGACCATTACGTTTTGGCGTGGAGCTTCACCACAGAAGGCACGGCGGCACCACTCGATATCTCGCGTCTCCCTTCGCTTGCTAATATGTATTCCAAGCGTTCCAGTCACCGATGGATAGCCGGCGTTACAGTCGCCGTTCTGGTTATCTTGTTTGTGTTGGTTGCGGCCGTGTTTTTCAGAAGAGCGAAGCGCAGAGAAATAATAGAAGAATGGGAGCGCGAGTTCTGGCCGCATAGATTCTCTTACAGGGAACTCAACATCGCCACGAATGGATTCCGTGATGAAAACGTTTTGGGCGAGGGGGGTTTCGGAAAGGTTTATAAGGGCGTTCTTAGGGGCAGTGGCCAGCAAATCGCGGTGAAATCTTTAATGAAGCAATTCAAGCAGGGAATGAAGGAGTTCGTGGCAGAGATCTCGACCATGGGGCGTATGCAGCACAGGAACCTGGTTCCACTCCGGGGGTGGTGTAGAATGCAGAAGCAGCTGTTCATCGTTTACGACTACATGCCCAACGGCAGTCTCGACAAACTCATATTTGGGAAACCGATGACCGTCCTGCCCTGGCCGCAGCGATACGCGATCTTGAAGGGCGTAGCGGCGGGGCTGCTTTTTCTGCACGAGGGATGGGAGAAGAGGGTCATCCACAGAGACATCAAGTCGAGCAACGTGCTGCTGGATTCTGAGCTCAACGGGCGGCTGGGGGACTTCGGCCTTGCCCGGCTGTATGAACACAGAGAGAATCCTGGAACGACTCACGTGGTGGGAACGCTGGGGTACATAGCGCCGGAGCTCACGAAGACTGGAAAGGCTATGCCGAGCTCGGACATGTTCAGCTTCGGCGTTCTGCTGTTGGAAGTGGCTTGTGGCAGAAAGCCCGTGGACCTGTCTACAGACACCGAACGACTGTTTTTGGTGGACTGGGTTTGGGTGCTGTACACGAATGCGAGTCTGCTAGATGCAGCAGATCCGAAGCTGGGAAATGAATACGACGCGGGCGAAATGGAGAAGGTGTTGAAATTGGGATTAATGTGCTGCAATACAGAGCCGAATGCAAGGCCAGGGATCCGGCAAGTGTGGCAAATACTGGAAGGTGAAGCTCCTCTCCCCGACCTCCATATGGATTCATTTAAGGTGAATTCTATGAATCAGTCTAGTGTAGGTGTGAATGGGTGTCCTGCTACGTTTGATCTGGAGGGCAGACTTCTCGAAATTCCAAGTGGAAGTCAGTCAAGCGGATGGATCAGTTCAACATCATTAAGTGGTCCACGGTAATCACCCACAGGGGCGATCACAAGACGTTGTTAATATTCTTTTGAAAGCTGAGTGCAGGTTTTTCTATTAAAAATAATATATTCAAAATCATAATGTTATTTCACTAGCTCGTTGACATTATTAAAACAAAAGATATTTTGATAATTAAAAGAAATTTTACACTCTTCTTCTGTTTTTTCTTCATTAAGTTAAAATATATCTCCATATGAATTTGAACTTGTATGATTGTTATGTTTGGGCATACTTGAATTTGAATGGTTACTTTTTAATTGCAAATGCTATTTTTTAAAGTAAATCTATAGTTAGTTTTAATATTATTTTTGGGTGGGGTCGGTAGTATAATGGTAAAAAGGAAATATGCGAGTAATCTTTGTTATTTATGTCATCAGAAATTCCCAATTATAAAAAATTTATTAAATTTCATATAATAATTAACTTCAAAAATACGGTTTTTAAATATATAATAAAATTTAAAATATTATAATATATAAGTATATTGTTTTTTTTTTTATATAATATATATATAAATAAATTTATCTTTTTTATTGCATTTTTATTACGATAAATTATGAATAACATATTCTAAACTAATTAAAAAAACATTTTGGAGAAGAATAAACAAAATGTTTCATACATATAAAATGAAAAAATTTAATTATCTATACAATCATTAATATAAGATAATATGGATGAATAGATTTTGGAGTTAGGGGATTGGGAGCGATGCTGAGAGGAAGAAAGACGCGTGAAGTTAGGGTTTGCAGAGGAAAACCAGGGTTGGGTACCATGGAGGGGCGAGAGGGGGGAG
This sequence comes from Pinus taeda, assembly GCA_000404065.3. Taxonomy (NCBI): domain Eukaryota; kingdom Viridiplantae; phylum Streptophyta; class Pinopsida; order Pinales; family Pinaceae; genus Pinus; species Pinus taeda. The sequence goes on along the minus strand of APFE031204021.1, from coordinate 7,346 downwards.
CTCTACTCCCTCCTACAAGCAGGTAGCCTCCAATAGCTTTAAGAAACCATTTGAAGTTGAAACCGGCAGTTGAGGAAAAGAGAAACAGGAGAACAAAAACGCACAGGGGCAGGAAGGTAAGCAGGAAGAAGTCAGAAAAGAGAAGCGAATAGAGAGAGACAGTTAGAAAGTTGAGCACAAAAGTCGGGTAGGACCATGTAAACCTAGGGCAACCATCACACCTCGAGTGGTGTTAAGTGATCCAGCGCTATAGGTGCGTAGGGAGCACATGGTGAATTATGCAGTGATATGTAAATTCATGGGGTTATGGCCTACGAAGAAAGCTTTAAATGCATGGATAAAGAATCGTTGAAAACATAAGGGAGTCATAGATCTACACCTTGGATCCAAGAGTTTTTTCGCAGTCGTTTTTACAAACATAGAGGATAAAGACAAGGTGTTTGAAGGAGGACCATACTTTTATGCTACTACATGCCTCTATATGGGGCCATGGATGATGAATTTTGTCTCGGAACGAGAGACGTTTACTTCGGCTTTGGTATGGGTAAGACTCTATTCCCTACCTCTGGATTATAGACAACAAGAATCATTAAAAGCCATAGGAAATAAACTAGGGCATTTTTTGAAAATATCAAAGGCCACACTATGAGGAAAATACACCTCCTTTGCACGTATATGTGTAGAAATGGACCTTTCAGGAGCTCTACCGGATGAGATAATTCTAGAAGTATACGATGAAGAATGGGTGCAGGCAGTGGACTATGAGCTGTCCCTTTCCGATGCCGCAAATGCCATGAATAGGGACATCTCTTCAGAGACTTCCCTTTAAACAAAATCGAGAGCAATATTAAAGCCACCTTAGGGAAAGAAATGGAAAGTTTCACCAAAATGGGAGGTGAAGGTAGAGGAGGGAGAAAGAACCATAAAAAATATAATGAGGAAAAGCAGCTTAATCAGAATAGGTTCAAGATTTAAGAAGAGGAAGAGGGGCACGATAAAGAGAACTAGGAACTGGAGGATAGCCATGTAGAAAAGGAAAAGGAGGACATCATGGAGAATAGCCCTGAAAACAACCAACACAAGGAGGATCTGCTGAGCACTATGGAACTTGACAGGGACCAAGAGATGACCCCAAGCGAAGTGGGAAAGGAGGGTCATGAACTGCAGGATATTCTTGAAAGGGAACATCTCGATCTGGAAAAGTTCATGGAGTAGGGACAAACCAAAGGAGCGGAGTCATTACCTTAGGAGGAATTTAACAGAGTACAACAACTATTCCTATGGAGAACTGAAGCAAAAGGTGTGAGGGTCAAAAGAAACTATGACAGTCGGGACAACAAAGGGGTTAAAACGATGGAGGCAAAATAAGTGAAATACACAACAAATGCCTGATTAAATATGAATATCTAGAAGTTAAAGCAGATAAATCAGCAGGAGGAATTCTCACACTTTGAAACCCTCAGAGAATAGGTATCCTAGATGCTAAAGCATCCAGGAACTATCTATTAGTGGTTATCCAACCTTTGGGGGACAAGGAAGTTTATTTAATCACAAATGTTTACAGTCTGCAAAAGCCTGAAGATAAACTAAAGCTTCTTACCTCAGTGGAGGAATTAAGAGAAAGACATTTAGGTATCCCCTGGATTTTGGGAGGGGATTTTAACATGATCAGATCACTATCAGAAAAAAAGGGTGGAACCAGATCACTTGGCAGAGATTCCATAGCTTTTCAGAATTTCATAAACAACATGAGGCTAGTAGATACAGAGACTAGTAATGGTATCTTCACCTGGAATAATAAAAGGGGAGGAAAGGCTCAAGTGGCCTCAAAACTAGACAGATTTATTATCTTGGAGGACCTCATCCTTACAGGCTTTGACTTGTTAGCTATGATTCTACCTTATGGTGACTCGAATCACTGGCCTATTCAACTTGAAGCATCCCTTATAGGAACTCCAAGAAACAGACCTTTCAGGGTTGAAAAAATTTGGCTTACCCATCCTGACTTCATTAGCAATATTGAAAAATGGTGGACAGAGGATATGCAAGTTCAGGGCACTAAAATGTTCCTTCTGCAGCAGAGATTGAAACACATCACACTTATGCTTAAAGATTGGAATAAGAATGAATTTGGCAACATCTTTGAAGCCAAAAACATAGTTGAAAGGAAGCTACAAGAAATTAATCAAAACCTCATCACAGAGGGCTTCAACGAGGAGATAAAGGAACATGCTCACTATCATCAACATGAATGGGAAGGATTATGCAAGCAAGAGGAGATATTCTGGAAACAGAAATCGAGGGTACAATAGTTAAAATAAGGAGAAAGTAATACAAGGTTTTTTCATAACTCTACCATGGATCATAGGTCCCATAACAGGATCTCAAAAATGAAAGATTCTCAAGGAAATCAACTCAATACCCACAAATAAATAGAAGCTGCTCTGGTTCAACATTTCCAAGGAATAGCAGCGGAACCTCTCATAGACAGATCATAATTCATCAATAAATTTACAAGGCATATTCCTAAGCTGGTGACAAGAGAAGACAATTATAATCTAAACAAGCTTGTGAATGAAGAGGAAGTTAGTGAAGTAATCAAAGAGATGAAAAATGGGAAAGCGCCAGGTCTGGATGGTTTCAATGTTGACTTCTTCAAAGCATGTTGGGACATTGTTAAGCACGATATCTGCAATGTGGTGGAGGACTCAAGGAAAAACAAAACAGTTTTGAAGGCGTTCAACACTTCTTTCATATCCTTGATTCTAAAGAAGGATAATTCCATAACAGCAGACAGATTTAGACCAATAGCATTATGCAATGTGATGTACAAAATCATCTCCAAAATAATTGCAAATACTTAAGCCCCTTCTTCCAACTCTCATGTCTGAGGAGCATACTAGATATGTGGAAGGCAGACAAATTCTCAACAACATCATTCAAGCTCACAAGGTGGTTTACTCACTTAAGAGCAATAGGTAGGCAGGAATGATTATACAACTTGATCTAGAGAAGGCTTATGATAAACTAAGTTGGGCATACATCAAGGAAGTTCTAATAGCATATGATTTTGATCATAACTAGGTAAGATGGGTAATGGCCCTGGTAACCACATCCAGTTTTTCAATCCTGTTAAATGGTTCACCCTCCAAAACCTTTAAACATTCAAGAGGACTCAGGCAAGGAGACCCACTCTCACCCTTCCTCTTTATTGTCATGATGGAAGGGCTAGGAAAAGCTATCAAATTTGCCAAAGCAGAAGGAAAAATCCAGGGTCTCAAACTCACCCTGAATGGAAATGATATGACCCGCCAACAATTTGTGGATGATACCATGCTACAAGGTATACCCACAGTCAAGGAAGCTCTAGCCTATAAGAAAATCCTTATTAACTTTGCAAAGGTTGCGGGTACAGAGGTAAGCCTAACCAAATAAAAGATTTTCTTTTTTAATACTAACATTTCTATTCAGAGAAATATATCTAGAATTCTAGGCTTTCAAAGAGATATGCTAACCTCCAAATATTTGGGAGTACCACTAATAGACAAACCTCTGAGCAAAGAAATTTCGGAGCCTGTTATTAATAAACTCCAAGACAAAATCTGGAAGTGGATAGACAGGTCTATGAATTTAGCAGGAAGACTAGTGCTCACAAAAGCTATCCTCCAAATGATCCCCATATTTATGTTTTTAGCACTTCCAGCTCCTAAAGGAGTTATGTGACAATTTAGAAATGTCCAAAGAGATTTTCTTTGGGGAAAAAGGGAAAAGAAAAGAAAATGGGTGTTAGTGGCCTAGGAAAAGATCTGTAAACCTAAGACACATGGAGGCTTGGGACTGGATGACCCTGAAACACTAGACAAAGTTTTGGGGGCAAAACTATCGTGGACATGGGTAAAATAATCTGCTTCCCGTTGGGCCAAAATTTGGAAACAAAAATATGCAAACAATTGGCAAGAAAGGGGTCATATTAGAATTTCAGGGCTCATCAAAGGCTCCCACATTTGGAATAAAGCCTAGGAGAACAGAGAAATTGTGTAGAAACACAGTTTCTGGGAAATCAGAGATGGAAACCTTGCTTGGTTTTGGGAAGATAATTGGCAACAAGAACCTAAATTGTTTAGAGAAGAATTTGTCAATCTCAAGAACGATACTGACACAAAAAGGTTACTCAAGGTAAATGAATTTTGGGATCAGGATAGAAGAGAGGGAAAATGGAGAATATGGAAGAACCTGGTATACAATGATGACTCCCCATTGAAGGCACAAGCAGAAGCTTTAATAGCCATCTTGGACCAGAGAAAGATTCTTATATCAACATCTTCAGACCAACTGAGATGGGGCAAAAATAATGAAGGAAACTTTAACCTTAAAGAAGCCAAATGAATTTCCCTTGGGTTTTACTTTCCAAACCTTGATAGAGTATGGAAGGACCTATCGCAGAACCAAAGCTGGATGAAAATCAAACTCTTCACATGGTTAGTGCAACATAAAAAAATTATGACTTGGGAAAACCTGAGGAAAAAAGGAATATTCGGTCCATCTAGATGCTAGCTATGTGAACTACAAGAAGAAACTATGGATCACCTACTCAACCCCTACCCTTTCACATCCACCTTGTGGGATTGGGTAGTTTCTATATTCAGACAAACAGACAGGGACATGGACAACATTACCGGTACTCTGAAGCACTGGAGGAAAAATTTCTCTGATAATGAAATAATCAACACAACTTGCGCTTTAGTTCCAGGCTTTCTAATCTGGGATGTCTGGAAAGAATGCAACAACAAAATATCCACAACCAGGAAAGGTTCGTCCCAGAGTATCATGGCTCAGATTTTAAGACAGCTCAATGAGACAGTAGGAACCCTCATAAAATCCCCCCCTGAGAACCAAATTAGAGATTCGGAGGTGCAGATACTACTGCATTTGGGTCTTCAGGGGATTTTCCCCTAGGGTAAAAACAAGAATGTAAATCATATAACAACAGATAAGGATTTCTAGCAACCTCCCCCTCATGGTTTCATGAAATGCAATATAGATGGGGCCTCAAAAGGAAACCTTGACATGGCTGGTTATGGAGGAGTCATAAGAGATGAAAAGGGCTTCATAAAAGCTATCTTTCACAGTCATTTAGGGAAAGCCACTAATAATATGGTAGAGCTCATGGCCCTTGAGCATTGCTTAGAAATATTGAGGGACTCAAATCTACATAATACCATAATTGAAGTTGATTCCCAATTTATTGTCAATTCGGTCAAGAAAATTAGCTATGGCTCAGCTCCAGACAATGTTTCGAGATATTGGCGGCTTCTGCCAATCTGTCAATGTATTCAATCCCATAATGAGGGTTATTAAACATAGTTTTTAATGTGTTTGTAATGTATTTTTAATACATAGGTTAGGCTTAAAGGGTTGGACTAGGATTTGATACATGGTTTTGGAGTATGGTTTAGAACTTAGGGTTAGGGTAGCATAGGTTTTATACATAGGTTTTATGTATTTAGGACTTAGTGTAGGATTTAGGGTTTAGGTTTAGAACTTAAGAAAAAACCCTTTTTACAATATTTTGTCACAATGTGACATAAAACCACATGCCTATCGTCGACAAATGACAATATTGATCCTTTGCCACGATGACAACCCTAACAACATATCAAACCTCTACGATGGATGACACAACCATGTCGACACCAATTCTTCAAAGATGAACGACAAAACACATGTTGTCGACCAATCCTAGTGGAACTGTAGATGAACACAAATCGATAACTAGGCGCTGAACCATCTCTGCTAAACACCATGAAAACCTATTACCTGAACAACTTGATCATAACCAGCATTGTCGAAACTGAATGACACCCATGAAATGCATGCTAATGATGACACTTGAACACTTGTGCTATTGATCGATGGATCCTTCTGGATCATTCCTCTCCACTTTAAAGCTTTTGGACCACAAAATTTTGACTAATTAAATAGTTGATGAGGGTAGAACTCCCTCTCTTTCCACCTTGACCTAACAATGTACCAATACATTCGATTAATCGCCTACAAGTGATGACCCTGATGATGCTGACCATGGTACCTTTTTATTCGATGACCTGTTTCTTCCATCTGCAATATGAACGACTTGCAATGATGGGCAAACAACCTATTATCAACATGGCATTTGAATTCTTTCCACGAAGAATCATGAGTTAGTGATTAAAAAACATCTTTGAAAACAGTATTTGTAGAACTTTGTTCAATACATCTGATGGGTATTAGCAATCTAATTTCTGGAATAACTGAAATATACAAAGACTCCTTTGATTTTGACTTCATATCAATTACTGTACTTGATTTACTTTCCTGTTGATTGATTACTAAGTGAACTTGCTACACAAAACTCATCCAGCTGTGATGTAAATACTGCTGCAACTTAGTTTGACTTTGAAAGTATCTAAGTAATTATTGATTTACTTGAATCACTATTTCTTCATCTATTAACTAATATCTCAATTGACTAACACTTTCACTTAATGCATTAGTTTTCAAATCATGATAAGGAAACTTTAGATCTACTTTTTAAAATGCTTTGTCTTGAAAACTTATAGACTTCCTCTCCACTTGAAAAGAGGCTTCATTACCTTTTAAAGCATGAAATGATGATGCAATACCAAAGAAATGTAACACTGACTTTCCCCAATACTAACATGCACCCCTGAAACTGAAAATAAACATACCAACTGAAACAAGTCTCTGATTCGACTCACATGTACCATTCCCTGCAATACACTGCTAATGATGATAGTTTCTAGAATTCAGTTGAATGAATGAATTGAGAGTCATTCTGTCTTTAAGAAGATGTTCATAGGACATTAAATGTATCTCATGTTGCTTATCCTATTTATGAATAAGATATCTTGGAAATTAATTAACCACCTTGACCAATTGATCTATAAACTGAATCTTGCATCCCGAACAATCATCCCTATGTTGTTCCTTAATAAACATGAGTACATATTTACTTGAACTTATTAACTGTTTAACTTGATTTGTAACAATTAAATCCAAATTTTATTTGACTTTATGTGCCCTAACAATAAATTCAACCCCTTCTTTATTTAGGTGATATTTATGTTCTCTTCTGTAAAAAACTGCATCTCTATCATAAAGATAAGTACTTCCTAACACAACTCCATATATGTCTACTGGGACCACAACTAACTCCACTTCATCAATTTACTTAGATGTAATTGCAAATTTTAACCAACATTGCTTTGTGACATGTATCTGAGTTGATTTATTAATCCAACCTAATGGGTATGATCTTGGATGATTCTATGTCTCCAATCCCAATT
>APFE031204002.1:194947-205275 GCA_000404065.3 Pinus taeda | reverse complement strand
TTTTTTCTATTGGTAATTTTTTTCGATGTAGTGTAAAAAATTTAGTGGGTTGATAACAACGTAGAGATGGGAACCAATTGCTATCTTTATTTTGATCATAGAATTCCGAATATTTTGGAGAAATATTTGGAAATTCGACAAGGGAATTTCCGCTGAAATGAAGTATATAGCATCCTCAAACAAATGCGATTAGCCAGATTTGGGTTCGATCCTGACTCCATCAACAAGAAGCCCACCTTTCCAATGGCCCCCGTTAACTTCTGCCATACAAAATCCAATGCAATTAGAAGAATTATAATCTTCTTCATTTGCTCTCGCTGCGAAATCCCCTGCAACAACTTCCATCCATCCACTACTATTTATACGCCGCCTTGTGCCTTGTCTTTCCATCAAAAGCTGCTCCGATTCCATTTTTTCTCCATCTGCCTTTGAAACCGAAAACTTAATTGGCACTACACTCCATCCATACGGACGTTCTCCAAATTTAAGGACACACACCACTCTGTACTCTGTGTTTGCAGACAAAAGACTGCAGTCGATTCGACCCCGGACCTCCAACCAGCAAACCGTTAATAACTCTGCAACCTCTTTAAATCTGAATCACAAGCCATCACAACAACATATAGTTTTGTTACAGTGGTTTTTAAATGACCTATAATTTTGTTAAACTGAATTATATTAATAAACTGAATTATATTAATAATAACATTAGCACAATCACATTAAGAAATATAAATAATATATTTTCATAAACTTGGACTCAGTTTTATAAATAATATCATTTTCATAAACTTGGACTCAGTGGGAAAAACCCCATATTAATAATATTCATCCTTGTATGAAGACATTTGTCGACTAACTAGTGTGGTACTAGTGTGGTTCATCTAAACTCGTCGACAAAGGTCTTTTTATATGTGATTTATCCGGAAGCTCTTCTTGCAACTATGATAAATGACAGAAGCCTCAATTCTACAATATTCATCATCTTACAATTTTGTTAAACTGATATTAAAGTAATATTAACACAATCACATTAACAAATATAAACAATATCATTTTCATAAACCTGGATTCCGCTCGAAAAACCCAACGCCAATAGCGTTGATCGTCTCCCCAAGCAATGGATAATTCTCTTGCAGATAACATGTAACCCATTTTCGCTGTGGATCGCTCTAGCCAATATCTCTGTTCTTCTTCCACCAGATTAGGAATATTAATGAATGGATGGCATTATGCAAAAACTGAACCAAAACAAATGCATCGGAATCATCATGGAGACAACAATAAGGGATATATATGTGTATATACCTTTGTTCCACCATCTATGAAAATTGAATCGCAGAGACGAAAGTATAGTTCTCTGCTGGAAGAAAATGCGACGGGGGTAACTGCCCGGGATAGGATCTGTTCGCATTTCTTAGGAAGGAATTTGTTCCACACAATGTCGGAGTAGGCCGCAGATCTGAAGAGTTTGGAGACAGTTTCCAGCCTGCAAACGTGGCGTGGAGTAGTGAAGGAGAAAATGAGAGATATACAAGTCTTGGGTAGGTCCGATAGACTTGTCCCATGCTCGGGTATAGGCTCACATTCATTCTCCTCAAGCTGAGGCCTATCACACTGAAGCTCGCTCTTAACAGGAAGATACCGAAGGCAATTCCCCATGGTTTTCTCGGCTCGTTCTTATCAGCGGCGCCTCTGATAAAAGGTGCAGTGTAATCTGCACATGGGGAACTCTTGGCGTGGAAGCCAAGGAAAGTAGTTTGTTATATGTATTAGGATACAGGAGGGCGGGGCGCTGCCCAAGGCATATGCCAGGGTTGCCTGCGCGGTTGACATTCTACTTTAAACAAATATTAGTATATTATATGACTGGCCTGCGAATAAAAGAAAAAGCAACTTGGTTCCGGCTATTACCAGGAGCGGCCGATTATTTATCAATTTTATTCATGGATATCATTTACAGATGTTGCTTTCTGTCCACAAGACTTGCATAATCTTTAGTATTCGGTAAGATTCAAGATTTTCAATAACATTTTGATTAAGTAAAATTATATAGATATAAAAAATCAAAATAAATAAAATAATGAATGTAATTTAAGTGTGTTCGAAATAAAATAAAATAAAAGTGATTTTATGATATTTATCTGAAATATAACATATTTAAAAAAATGAAAGTTAAAGCAATCTAGATTCATCTTAATCTAAATCTAGCAAAACACCATAGGGATCACAACCTCATTAGATGTAAATAATGGAAAGAAGTTTTCATATCAAGAGATTTGATCCCTCTTGATCCTTGGTAGATCCCCGGAGTTAGATGAAACAAAAAAAAAAACACTTAAAAATAAATAAGAGTAAAGATAAAATTTAAAAGATGGAAAAACTATAGGAAATGATTAGAGCTTTAATTAGTCAACAAATACATACATACAATCATTTACTTCTTTTACTCATGCCCTACATACATACAATCATTCACTTCTTTTACTCATGCCCTATTTTACCATAGATGGTTCCTAATCTATATATAGACTTTGTTACAATAGCTGGGACTAATGTCATGGGCCAATACCATGGATTATAAATACCATGGCCCCAAAAAAATTGTAACTCATTTAATGTTTTTTGTAACAAAGCATGAAGAAGTCAAAATATTATATATATTTTAATTTGATTTGATTTGATTTGGTCTCACATCTAACAATCTCTAGTGTGAGACCAAATAGAAGCTTGAGTGAATATTTTTAGTGTTGTTTCTATCTCGTTGGTGCTATTCCTCTCCCAAGATGCATTAACCCAACCAAAATTTTGCAAAACTCTTGGTTATGCCTTAGCAAGATATTTTTTTGGAAAACTCTTTGTTAACATATCAGTTGGAGTATCTTCAATCTATATTTTTTCCAAATGTAGCATCCCTATATCATCTAGGGCTTATGAATCAAATGATATCTCACATCAATGTGCTTTGGCTTAGAATAATATCTTGGTTTTTTTGTCAAATCAATGATGCTCTGACTATGATAATGTAGCAAATATTTCTCATGTTTTACTCCCAAGTCTCCTAAGAATCATTGCATCTACAACACCTCTTTGCGAGATTCTATTGTAGATATGTATTTCACCTCTATTGTGGAGATGACTACTACTTTATTTAGTCTAGGCACAAAAGACGTTACTGCACCTGCAAAAGTATATAATTAACAAATTTTTTTGGTGTCCACATCTCCAACCATATTTGCATCTATATTACCTTCAAGCATAGAATTTTTATTTTACCAAAACATAAACAACAATGATTAGTACCTTTAAGATATCTTAAAATTCACTTTATTGTTTCTCATTATTGTTTGTCTAGATTTGCAAGGAATCTACTTACTATTCCCACTAAATGTGCAATATTTGGTCAAGTACATACCATGACATACATCAAGCTACTAGTTGCTCAAGAATAAGGAAATTTACTCATTTCCTCCTTCTTGTCATCACCAGGGCATAAATCATCACTGAATTTGAAATGAGATAGTAGGGGCCTGCCAACTGGTTTTGCATCCTTTATGTCGAACCTATTTAATACCTCCCCAATATAATTTTCCTCTGACAAACACAAAATTTTGTTCTTTTTGTCACATATGATCCTCATGCCCAATATTTGTTTTGTTGTACCCAAATCCTTCATTACAAATTGACTACCCAAATTACTCTTCAACCTATTGATTATGTTTTTCATGTCCAACCATTAACATGTCATCCATATATAACAACGGTATAATATACTCATCTTGGTCATACCTCCTCATGTAGTCAGAATGGTCAGCCTCTATTCTTTTGAAAGCATGCTTCAACATAAATGAATCAAATTACTTATACCATTGGCACAGTGACTATTTTAGCCCATAGAGGCTCTTCTTCAACCTACGGATTAGGTTCTCTTAAACTTTTACTTTGAATCCTTCCAGTTTCTCCATACATATCACCTCTTCAATTCTCCATGAAGGAAGGATACTTTTACATCTAATTATTCACATTCCAAATACAAAATAGTAATAAGACCAAGAATAACTCAATCGATAACATCTTAACAATAGGTGAAGAATTTTCAGTAAAGTCAAATACCTTCTTTCTAGGCAAATCCCTCCACCACCAACCTTGTGTTGTATCTTTTCCTTATTTCCTTCACCCTGATGTTTAATCATGTATACCCATTTGTTTTGTAGATTATTTCTTCCTTTTGGAAACTTTTCTAACTCCCAAGTTTTGTTTTACAAGAGGGAGTCCATTTCTTCCTCCATTTCTTTCTTCCACTTCTTTCTAGTCTCCAAATCACTAACTTTCTAAAAACAATGAGGTACACCTTTATTAGTTAACAAATATAATTTGAGGGTATAAACCTTTTTGAGGGCCTAGTAGACATACAAACCAACTATGGTGGTGTTTTTTTTATTAGTCCATCGTTTCCATCTTGTTTTCCATCGTGTTATTAGATTTGCTACCTGATTCCTTGCAATGGTGGGATATTTTCATGTTGTTATTGTAGACATGTCAATGATTTTCTTGACCTCCATATAACCTGTAGACCTTTTATTCATCTTAAACTGATTAAATATGACATCCACTCTTTTGAAAATTTTGTGTTTAATAGGATCTAGTAGATAGTAACTAAGCTCACCATTCACATATCTTAGGAAAATACATTTCATTCATTTATCATCATCATGCTTTGATGAGGATCCAACTCTGTTGTTCCGCTGAATCTCTCGCTGTACGAAGTTGGACCATAATTGCTCCCACTCTAGTAGCTTTTCCCTCCCATTATCCAAGTCCTGATAACTATGCCAGCTTTCGGGAAGTCCTGGAAGTGATATGCTCACCAGATCATCTTCAACGACAGTAATCTTGACACTTCCAAGCTCATCCCAACATTGGGTGAACCTGGTCAAATATTTCGAAATAGAGTCACCCTTCTCCATCTTGATCTTTTTGAGTTTGTCCTTCAATGCCAACTTCCTATGGTCACTACTATTTTGAAACATGACTATTAATGCCTTCCACATTGAAAATGATGTTTCCTTACCATGGAGATTCAAGACAATATGATCTTGAACTCCTTATAGGATAATCCTTCTCGCTTTTTCCACACACTTTCTCCATTCAACTAGATCTTTAGCATCATATGTTGGAGGCTTTGGAATATCATGATCTATGAATCCTTGAGCCCATTGTCTTATAGCACTGCCTCCATCTTGTCCTTCCAAGGTATGTAATTTGAGCTTCCCTCTAGGGCATACTCAAGTCTCAAACCATAGAATGACATATTGCTGACTCTCAAGTATGAATCTGCAAATTCAATTTCACCTGCACAACAAACTCAAATTCTCCTCTTCTATAATGCCTTTAGCTTCGATATCATGTAGATTTTTACTTGTAGATTCAACAACTGATGTGATATGTTAAAACATAAGACAAGAATCTACTCTACTCGCCAGTGGAAACAAAAATTGATCGATGAAAACACTAAGAAGAAAAGGAAAAATTCCAGTCGAACATAATACAATATTTTTCTGGGGAAAAGAACTACTCAAAACCCTGACTATCTATATTACATTAACCAAAATATTTGAGAAGAAAATACAATGCTTGTTCAAACCAAACAATTCTTCCACATGTACAATCTATCTCTCTGCTTCACAACCCAGCTCAAGCCAACACTTAGCCAATTTTGTTGCCTACCAAATCCCTACCTCCTTGCATAATTTCTCAGAGAATTAGCCCATATTTAATTGGGAAATTTCCCACTCATAACTGCACAATGCATCCGTAGGCCCTTGATTGATTGCATGCAACATTTGTACAACTTAGAAAATTATACAACTGATAGTACACTGTCCTTGAACTCTAATATCAACTGGGTCTTCCTCAGAACTAACATGCATGAGTTATTTTTGAGTGAATTATTAGTTATCTGATTGATCACTGCATGTGAATTAAATCCAGTTTAATTCACTTGACAACTCACTAGTTCCTCCAATAGTTAGAACTAGTTTAATTGAATTTAACTCAGTTACATTGAATTAAATAATTACAACTTAATAAGAATTCAACCTGGGCCCCTAAAATTTAGGAATCACACTACAAGACTCTAGATAGACTTCAAACAAAAATTCACTGAGCCAACTAAGTCAAATTAATTTAGTTAACTATTACATGTTGCTATGAGAATAGAATTTCGATGTAATTCCTAATTTAATTCAAGGAAAAATTAAATTAGGATTTCTTGTTGCTATTTTTAACATGTTCCTCACTCAGGTTTCGTTTTGCTACTTACACATAGAAATAAAGAAAGTAGGATTTGGAATGAGATATTTGGACACTTGAATTTCAGATCTATGCAACAAATTAGAAAGAAAGGGATTGTTAAAGGATTTTCAACCATTGAATTTTCAAAGGGTGTTTGCAATGGATGTGCTCTTAGAAAACATCCACAAGACATGTTCGGGAAGGGGTATGAATACAGAGACTCTTCACCTTTAGAGCTTATACATAATGATCTCATGAGCCCATGTCCATAACTTTCAATGAGAAAATAAATATATGTCTTTTTATTTATAGATGATTACACGAGATTCACTTGGGTTTAATTCTTGAAACTCAAGTTCGATGTTTTTCAACATCTAGATATTTTCAAAGCACATGTGGAAAATTACCTTGGAAAATGCTTCAAAATCCTCCACACATATAATGGGAAGGAATATGTCAACAAATATATCCAAAAGATTTGTAATGAAGTAGGCATACCATTGCAACACATGGTTCCTTGCACTCTGCTGAAAAATGGGGTGGCTGAGAAGAAGAACGGATCTTTGAAAGCGATGTCTAGTTCCATGTTGCATGCAAGATCTCTTCGATTAAAATTGTGGGTTGAAGCTATCAACTGTGCTTCATGTATCTAGAATAGATCTCCTCATAAATATGTTACTAGAAAAACACCTTTTGAGGCTTGGACTGGCATGCAACCTGAAGTCATTCATTTTCTAGATTTTTAGATCTTGAGCATGGGTCGGTATTCCTAAAAAGAAGAGAAAGGATTTGGAGTCTCAGAGAAAGGTATGCATGTTCGTTGGATATTCCGATGAGGTCAAAGGGTACATATTTCTTGATATCAACAGTGAAGATCTCCTTGTCGAAAGGAGTGTAAAGTTTGAAGAAGATCCTTTGACCTCATGACTAGATGAACCTATTAGCAATTTAGCCTCACCACTAATTGATGAGTATGCAAATGATACTTCAGATCAGATTTTTGATCTAGATGAGGATTTTCCTTTGACACATGTTCGAGCACTAGTTGGTTAACATCGAGATAATACTTCCTCATGTAGTTTGAAAGATTCTTGACCACCTTCAACACAAAAATGGCATAGCATGAGTGATCTCTTAGATGATCTTGCCACTAGACCTTAGTTCAAGGAATCTCCACAAGCACTCTTAGCTATGGAGCCATGCATGCCCAAGCATGCTTATATAACGCATGTATTTGATCCACAAACTTATGCAGGAGCAATTGGGCATCTTGAATAGGAAACAACTATGGATGAGGAATACAACTCTCATTGAGAACCAAACTTGGAAATTGGTTCCACTACCTTCTAATCATAAAATTGTTAGGTGTAAGTGGGTTTACCAGACCAAAAAAAGTGACATATGGCCAATTTAGTTGACATAAAGCATGGTTGATGACCAAACATTTTCTAGTAAGTACATGTCGTTGACTATGATGAGACTTTTGCTCTAGTCACAAAAATGGATTCTATTCAGCTAGAACTTGCCCGAAGGGCAAGTGATTGAGCCTTCGGCTCAGTGAGCCTTTGGCCAACCTTGAGCCTTCAGCCAGCCTTCGGCCAGCCTTGAAGGGGCCCCCTTTGGTTATCTTTACACAACACTACTGCACCGAACTCCAACTGCACCGAATGGTTTCATTTTCTAGATTTTCCTTTCTTCCTACCTTCCTTACCCTTGCAAATTTAACATGCATAAAGGAAATTCAAAACTCCTGACTCAAATATTTTCCTTCCACCAATCTCCAGACTTAACGGACATTAAAATTTGATCTCCTTAAAATTTAGCAAGCTCCGGAAATTACAAGCTTAGGAAATTCAAATGGTCCTGACCACAAATATACGGACATTAAAATTTGATCTCTTGAATTGGAAGGTTTTGTAGACTTCACAACAGCACATTCCTTGACTGACAGACATAGGGGTGTTGAGGCCCTTTTTCGTAGGTGTGACGTACTATTATTTGCACCCAACGGCTTACGGCTCAGTGTTGCACTATGCTCAATAAAAAAGCCATAGCGCGTCGATAACACTCTTTAGGGTATATAAAGATCTGCCTGTCTGTAACCAGTATAAAAAGATCTGGTTTGTGGTCATCTGTAGTCATCTGGTCTGTAATCAGATGAAGATGGGCATGGTGTTCCTAGGTTTGTATGCCGTCTCAGGAATTAAATTGACTATACTTGTACGCAACTCACCCAGTGCAGGTAATATTGAGCCTAGTGCAACACTGAGCCGTAAGCCGTTGGGTGCAAATAATAGTACGTCACACCTACGAAAAAGGGCCTCAACACCCCTATGTCTGTCAGTCAAGGAATGTGCTGTGCTGAAGTCTACAAAACATTCCAAGTCAAGAGATCAAATTTTAATGTCCGTATATTTGTAGTCAGGACCATTTGAATTTCCTAAGCTTGTAATTTCCGGAGATCAAAATTTAATGTCCGTTAAGTCTGGAGATCAAATTTTAATGTCAGTAGATTGGTGGAAGGAAAAGATTTGAGTCAGGTGTTTTTGAATTTCCTTTTGCCTGTAAAATTTTGCAGGGGTAAGGAAGGTAGGAAGAAAGGAAAATCTAGAAAAGGAAAACCATTCGGTGCAGTTGGAGTTCGGTGCAGTAGTGTTGTGTAAAGATAACCAAAGGGGCCTAGGGGATGTTTGGTTGTTGGTCGGAAGGTGGGGTGATGGGGCCCCTTCAAGGCTGGCTGAAGGCTCAAGGTTGGCCGAAGGCTCACTCACTGAGTCGAAGGCTCAATCACTTGCCCTTCGGGCAAGACCACTGAACAATGAGCTATACCATTGAACAAAGAACTTGCCCGAAGGGCAAGTGAGTGAGCCTTCGGCTCAGTGAGTGAGCCTTCGGCTCAGTGAGTGAGCCTTCGGCCAACCTTGAGCCTTCAGCCAGCCTTCAGCCAGCCTTGAAGGGGCCCCATCACCCCACCTTCTGGCCAACAACCAAACATCCCCTAGGCCCCTTTGGTTATCTTTACACAACACTACTGCACCGAACTCCAACTGCACCGAATGGTTTTCCTTTTCTAGATTTTCCTTTCTTCCTACCTTCCTTACCCCTGCAAAATTTTACAGGCAAAAGGAAATTCAAAAACTCCTAACTCAAATCTTTTCCTTCCACCAATCTACTGACATTAAAATTTGATCTCCAGACTTAACGGACATTAAATTTTGATCTCCGGAAATTACAAGCTTAGGAAATTCAAATGGTCCTGACTACAAATATACTGTCCTGACTACAAATATACGGACATTAAAATTTGATCTCTTGACTTGGAAGGTTTTGTAGACTTCAGCACAACACATTCCTTAACTGACAGACATAGGGGTGTTGAGGCCCTTTTTCGTAGGTGTGACGTACTATTATTTGCACCCAATGGCTTACGGCTCAGTGTTGCACTAGGCTCAATATTACCTGCACTGGGTGAGCTGCGTACAAGTATAGTCAATTTAATTCCTGAGACGACATACAAACCCAGGAACACCATGCCCATCTTCATCTAATTACTGACCAGATTATTAAAGATTGACCAGATCTTTTTATAGGCTGGTTACAGACCAGATGATTACAGATGATAACAAACCAGATCTTTTTATACTGGTTACAGACAGATCTTTATATACCCTAAAGAGGGCTCTCGACGCGTTATGGCTTCAACAGCATAACCAACTGGATCGGATTGAAAGGATTGGAAGGTCCCGGAAGGGCTTGCGCTTACCTAGATCAAGGACCCGACAGGGCTCACAATTAAGGAGAGCAAGATTGTTCGGTTACTTTCTTATAAGCAATCCATGTTCTAGCTATTGTATGATCCTCTTCTTCATCATTAGGTCCTCCCATCTCATCATATATTTGGCAAAATTGAGTGTCTTCTAGGATGCTGCCATAGGGGGCCTCTTCATTCTAAAAAAAGAGTATCATTCGCAACTAGGCTCTCCTTTTGTGCTTGGTGAAGTTATCTTCATGCACTTCTTTTCTTCTCTCCCGAG